>RJWM01007754.1:28418-76387 GCA_004363535.1 Dasyprocta punctata | reverse complement strand
TTCTGGGTATCTTCCTGAAAGAATTAAAAACATCCTACTACAGCGATATATGTGCACCTATGTTCATAGCTGCCCAGTTCATAATAGCTAGATCTTGGAAACAACTTAAATGCCCCTCGACTGAGGAATGGATAAAAAAGATGTGGTATTTCTATATAATGGAATACTACTCAGGTATAAAGATCAATAAACTAGACATTTTCACACTTAAATGGATGAGTACTGAAAATACACTTCTCAGTGAACTAAATAAGTCATACATATGTAACCATCACATTGTTGCACTTGTGCGATGAACTGAAACAAAATCTATGTATATAAAAAATTAGTTAAGACAGTTTAAGAAAAAGAATTTTGAATGAAATGTAGTTTTCTCAGGATCATCTTCAGATTTCATTTTTAATGCAAAGCATTTATTTGAAAACAATAGAGCAATCATAACAAAAAAGATAGTCATATAGCTGGTTTCTCTTGATTCATTGAGGCAAAAGTTTTGTGCTAATAATTTTTTGGATAATGTTTCATGTCTATTTTTTTATCCTAAGTAATTTCTGTGAATATAATAATATGCAATGTGCTGATGATTGTTACTCTCTTATTGGCTGGTTGTGAAATTGTTTTGCTTTGATTTCTTACTTTCCTTTTGTTTAAAATAAAAAAAATAAAAAAATAAACAATTTCAACTATTTATGATCATATATTTTATCTCATTGAAATATGATCTAATGTCATAGATATCATCACAAAGGTTACTTTCCTGCAGTGATTCTTTGTCAAATAACCAATCGGGATTTAATCTAATGAAATAATTGAACATGGACAAATTTTGTTACTTGTGGCCTTAGATTCAAACCATAATGAATATTGTGACTAGTAGTTTTCTCCTTTGATTACTGATACTTAGAAGTAAGTCATGATTTTGAAAAAGTTAAAATACTCACGGGTAGTTTTCATCACTCAAGCAGTATGTTGATTTTGTAAATCAGAAAAATGGAAAATAAGAGAAAAAATTGTATGTCACAAAGCTGTCATAAATTTTTCTATTTTCTAAAGTGAAACACATTCATTAGTCCATTGTTTAAATTGTCAAAGTCTAAAATTACAAAAAATATAAAGAGGACAGAAACTTGGAAAGATTATGTTCTTATTAGTAACAGTTGTATATTTAAAATATAATTCTTAAAATATGATTCTTGAAAACTATATTCTAACCATAATTTTTGGTATTAATATTTTATCTACCAAAAATACTATAATTATTACTATTGTTTGTTTTAAATGACTGGGCATATTGTCAATTTGATTTTCTTTCCTATCTGTTCATTCATTTTTCTTGCCTTAATGTATTTGCTAAATCTGAAAAAAAAATGACTGTGGAAAGTGTAACAAACATATACAAAAGTAAAGAAAATACATATGCATTGTTACAAAGTAAATACGCTTGGATAACCTGTGCAAGGTCAAGAAATACAAAGTTGCCAGCACTCGGAAGCCTCCTTTGAGAACCTTCAAATCAGTATCTTTCACCTCTGTTCAAAAGATCAATACTGTTCTGACTTCTCAAATTGGAATATAATTTGTATGTCTTTGAACTTTAAATTAATGAAACCATATAGTATGCACTTTGGTGTTTGGCTTTTTGATTCAGTATTATGTATTTGAGATTAATCTGTAATGTTGAGATATATCTGGAGACCATTAATTTTCACTGTTTTGTAATATCTCAGTGCCTGACTGTAAAAATGGGGGAAAATTGCTGGCATTACCTCTTTAAATATTACTTCTGAGCCTTTGTCTCTTCTTCAGTGACACAATGTTGACTTTTGACATTTATACATATACTTTATGCCTTCTGTATTCTTTTTCATATATTCCATTCATCTGCCTCTTTGTGCTTTTAAGTTGGTTATTTTCTTTTCACTTGTCTTTTACTTTACTACCTTTTCCTTTGATTGTATCTAATATTTTATTTAATTTATTAACTGTTTTTATACTTTAGCTTTGACCTTTTCAGGTAGTTTCTAGTGGTTCTTTTTTACTGTTTCTAGTTTCTTGCTAAAATCTTTAGTTGTGTCTATTATTTTCCAGAAGTTGGACAGCATAATTATTTTAAATTTAATTTCGCTTATCCAAATCTCTTTCTACAGTTTATTGTTTATTTTGTTATTGGTAGGTCTATTCATGTGGTTGTATATTAGCTATGAAAATTTATAGAAATAATTTAAGGTTTAAGATGCAATTATCTTTTTTTTAAAGATTTTTCTTGGCTTCTGGTTGGTGGATAAGAATTTTAGCAATCATAGACAATTTACACGTTTATTTCATTATGTGTAGGTATAATCAATGTCTTACTTCAAAATTTGCTATGAGGTATCAATTAAATATTTCATCAAACATTTTAAGACTATTCCTACTCTGCAATACACTTGTTGAGGAGTTGTCTACTATTATTATCATCTTGAAAATTAGGAGATAGTTTTTTTTAAATTTTATTTTAAAAAGCAAAACAAAGAAAAGGATAGAAATGACACAGAATTTTAAAGTAAAATAGTAGGAAATCAACACTAGTTAATATATTATATATTGTTATCTTAGATGTAGTTGCTCAGGTTACAAGATCTAGTCATGAAAAAAATAATCAAACAATCAAACGATGAAAGCACAAACTGTTCTTTGTGATGAACTAACAGAGATTAGTAATACAGTTATCTATCTTGTATATATATACATACACACATATATATGCATACCTATTTACATATAATCTTTTCCCTTCTTCCTTTCTCCTTTCTCCTACTCCAGTTGTTAATGCAATCCTGATCAAAACACCATTAGCACACCTCATGGATCTACAGAAAACTTTCCTAAAATTCATCTGGAAGCAGAAGAGACCTAGAATAACAAAGGCAATCCAGGAGATAGTTTTATAATTTATTATTTTTGTATTGATTCCTTTCTATAATTATTATTTCATTAAATAAAAGACGGTGGGGTATGAGTAGATAAAATATAATCATTCAGTGGTACCACTTAATCAAACAGTAATGGCTTTTGGAATTACTGCCTTTTTCTCTTTCTGATTTATGCCTTTAACATTTGTAAATTATTTTCAGCCAATTCATTTGATCAGGATACTTGATAAGTGGGTAATTTCTATAGTTCCCATGTGCTCAGATTAATATCTGATAATTCTGAGGAACTTCCCATTATTATTATTTTTAAATCTTGCTCTTTGGTGATAATTAGGGTTTTCTGTGAGATTTATCTTGTAATTTTATCTTGATTTTCATGGAAAAATGTTCACTGTAGTTGTTATTATCTCCATATTACCATAAAAGGGAAATAGATATTTAGGAAAGGTTCAGAAAACCTAGAGAATTAGAGTTTTACACTAAACTGAATTTTTATCACATTTTAAGTTGCAGATGGCATTATCCTTGCCTGCTAATTTACTTGCCTTCTGGGCCAGAAATCTATCTCTGAATTTACAGGTAAATGCATGGCACACATGCATTTAATTTTGTTTTTCAGGGGAAACATAGTGATAACAACATAGTATTACGAACATTGTTGGGAAGAGTTTAGTGAGTAAGACCATTATAAGATCTATAAATATCAATTATCAAAAATAAAAAGTATATTTTCTAAATTCTGCAGAAGTATGAAATTTAAAAAATAATTAAGAAATATTTTGAACAGAATAACTATGGTTTGAAAATAATTTTTATTGAACCATAATGCTAGAAAATTTGGTATGAGAACTGGTAAGTTTTGGGATATTTTAAATAGTGAATTTAGTAAAGTAGAAAAGTAAATGGGAAACTAACATGATCAATGCTTCGCTTAATCAGTATTTTTCTCTCAATAAAATTATAATACCTTAGAAATCAAAAATGCAAATTTTCTATGTGGCAATGTGTCATAAAACATCAAATTAAAAAAAAAACATTTGTTGCAAAAGATAAAATAAATGTAATTTTTCCTGACGAACAAAATCTCCTACAATTTAAGAAGGAAATGAAAAGAAAAACTCCTTGGTACAAAACTGTACAAAAGAGAAACAGGCCATCTACAGAAATAGAAATGCAAATGAAAAATAAATGAATGCAAAAACTTTTAATCTTAAAGAAATTCATATAAAAGATCAATTATACTCTGCTTCCACCCATAAGATAATACTGAAAAATTAGAAGGTTGAAAATATTCAGTTACTTAGAGGACAGAGAAATAGATGTTACCATGCACTGTTCCTGGAACTCAACTTGCTAAATTTGGAAATGTAATCTGGCATTATCTTCTAAAATTTAGAGTATATGTCCCCTAAAGGAAGGACAGCAGTATATTTTTGGGAGTCTATCTTAAGAACATAAACCATAAATATGCAAAGCTATGTATAAAAGGATATGTAAATCAACATTGTGTTCTGTGAAAAAACTTGCAAACAAACTAAAATGTTCATCAATAGAAAAATGTTGAGCAAATTATAGTATAGTTACTGTCCAAACTATAGAATGTTGTGTAGCTATTAACCATATTAGAATTTGTGAACTATTAATAGGAGGAAAATAAAAGCCAAACAAAGACCAACACATAAAACAAAAGATTAGACTTTTGTAAACAAACACATACACACAAAGTAATAACAACACATTTATACAGTGATACCCTGCTTTGGTCTCTCTTTATTAGCATGGGGAAGGTTAGGAAGTTATATACCCCAGCACAATGCTTGTGTATGTGGTATGGAAAAGGCTAAGAGAAGACGGACTTGTCATTTGTCTTTACCATATTCATGTAATTCTTTGCATTTCTTTCGTAATTTGAAAGTAAATTCTAATAAAGCATACCAAAAATAAACATAACAAACGTGACCATAAAAACTTCCAACTAATTGAACATTTTGCAATGTTTAACAATGAGTGATATTTATACCTTATAAAGGTGAAATTATTTACACTGAGAGTTGTATTTATTTATTAACTGTACTTGACCTGCATTGTTATGTAATACAAATGCTAACCAAACTATTTTTCCACTTGTATTTATATCACATGCTGAAAAGAGCTATCAACATATTTCCAGTTTATGTAGGCTTGCAAATGTATTGGCTGGATCGTCTTACCTGATCACTGGTTATTTACGCAACAGGTTTACTGAGTTAGCTATGCCCTGATGCCTTAGGCGACTGGACACCACAAGCAAGATTCAGAAGTCTGCAAAAGAAGGAACAACCCAAGCCGGTGGAGAGACGAAGTGACAGGTGAGAGCCCAAATGTGTTCAGTAGCCTGAAGTTTGGTGGGGAGAGCAGATTCTGGGTTACACAGGGTACAGGAGAAGGTGGTTGGCTTCTGGTCGGGAGTGAAGTGAACACACAATTTAAAAGGACAGATGTCCCGAAGACAAGAGATGTTTAAAGGTGCAGATGCCCCAGACAGAGCAAACACTTGAGAACAGCTAGGAAGTTAGAAGACATTTGAAGGCAGAGGGCATTGTAAGGTGACGAGAGCTAAGCTTAAAAGATGTTTGTAAGAGCTTGGGTTGGGGTTTGAGAACACATTTATTGAAAAGGCAGTAATGAAGGAGTTGCTTGTTGAGGGTCTGCTTAGAGAAGACTGAAGTCTTCCTCTAAGTGGGGAACGTGCACCCCTGCCATCCTCCCTTGTTTTTTTCTGAACCTTTTCCCCTGTTCTCAGTGCCCTGGGGACCAGGCAGGCCTCTTGTGCTTGTGTCGCCCATGTAGGGGTCTGAGTGGCAGAGAGGCAGGACCACGGCAGCTGGAGCCTCTGAACCTCCCTGGGAGTGCGGCAAGACAGGAGGCATCTTCACTGCTGGATGTGAGGTCCTTAGGGTGCGTCTGGGGCAGAAGAGGGGGAGAGTGTATATCCTCCTGTCCAGAGGGGCTTGCTTCACATCCTGTGGTGGGAGGTGAATGATGATGGGAGCCCCACTGCCTGCCGTGGGAGGGTCCGAGAGGGAGTCCAACACACTGGAGGAAAAGTGACCCTCATCTTTTCATTGCTCTGCTGGGAGACTTGTAGCAAAGTCCCTTCAGTTTTGTAAGTAGTGTGGTAGGGAGTACAGGAAATATACAACAATGACAGGAAAGCCAGGAAGTCTAGGAGGTATGGGTTCATGTACCGCGTGTTTCAGAGTTATATTCAAAGTTGTATACAGTGGTGTCTACCTGTTATCCCAGCTACTTAGGAGACTGAGGCAGGAGAATCACTAGTTTGAGGTCTGAGCAACATAGTGTGATGGATTAACTAAGGGTCAACTTGTAACACCCAGTTGAACCGACTCAGCATAGTTCTGGGTGTGGAAAACCCAACAGAGGACTGTTGCCAAATGAGTAAATGGAGAACTGGAGGGGAAGATGGTGTGTTATTGATTCTCCTGGCGAAGCTTGTCATGCTGGTTTTCCTGATACGAACTCAGTTGTTCTTATCATCTGAGAAACTTGGGATCTTGCTGTTACTGAAAGTGGCTGTGGTTATTCTTGGGGTAGTTCTTACAGATTCACTTCCTGGCTCCAGTGCAGGTCTCTCAGCCTGCTGACACAGATCCTTTATCCAGCTGGCACAGACTTTCTAGCTTCCACCACTGACTTTTGACCCTTCCCAGTGCAGATCCTTTGATAGAGTCTTGGGTGAGACATTGTCGTGGGCTCCAGGCTTCCAGATGGATTTGTGGAGGCCGTTGCTGTCAGACCCAGGCCCTCAGCTGGATTCTTTAGGTCTCTAGTGAATGGACAGATCTCTTGCACTCTTCTACATTTGACTTTTTGGGTGACTATTATAAAATAATCCTATAAATTTTGTGTCTTGTATTACATCTATTCTCTTGTAAACCCTGACTGTAACACAGAGAGAGAACTTGTCTCATTAAAAATAAATAATTAAATAAAACTCTACAAACCACTACATACTCTCGGTGAAGGAGCTATTAAGCATCTCACATTTGGCAAGAAATAAATAGATGAAAACTTTCCCACTGTCCTATTAAATTCATGAAATGAAAGATTGTGCTTAGATACCATCTCTAGTCTCAGAGGTCTCAGCACTCTATGTACTAAACTCGGGAACAAAAAGAAGAACAAGAGAAAATGTCACTAAATTGGCAGTCATTGAACGTTACTATCGGTGTCCTTAGGTTGTTTATTTTATCTTTGCTTCACTTACCTGATCTTTAAGATGAAGAGATTAATGACAGGCTCTTCAAGTTATCTTTACACTCTAAAATTTCATAATTTTAAGGTCTCTTTTCTTGAAGATGAAATTCTACTTAGTCTCAGAGACTTAACAATCACACTGTAGTTATCTAAGTAATTCTCTTACTCTTGGCTATACCATATTTACTAACTAGCAGCAGAAATAACCACTGCCTTCTCAAGAACAAGTCCTACAGGATTCCCTCCTGCCCCAGATAAAAACATTCTAGTCACACAGGATCTCCCTAATACCTGTCCTCAGGGATGGTCTGGCATTCTCAAAGAAGGGAACGAGGGAGAATTCCTTTGCATTGATCCCTTTTGAATGTGGGGGTCACTCTGCTCTGCTGGGTTTTGGACCAAGGAGCCCCATGGCTACTTCCCACATATATGCTGTTTTTCCCCAAGATTTTAAATTCTATGCTTTCTATCAGTCCCAGAGATTCATATCACTTTCCTTTATAAAACTACTATTCCTCATTGTGTACTTAGAGGAATCTTCCATATGCAGGCATTTAGTACATGATATTCTCCAAGGCAGAGATTCAAAAGCAACATTCTTTTGCATCTCTGTCAATCTCTTAGCATCTCTATGATCTATTCTAATCAAGGCTCAAAAGTTTCTTCCCTTGGGACAAGTCCAGATTTTTTTGTGTGCCTTCTGGTTTCCAAACAGACATGGGGTGTCTATCATGCTAGAGGAACCTGTTTTTCTCATGGCCAAACTCTTTAAGGAGGGACAACAAATTGTAAGACTTGGATCACTCTTCTTCTTTTCTTTCTTCTTTCCTTCTCTTTCTTTCTTTCTTTCTTTCTTTCTTTCTTTCTTTCTTTCTTTCTTTCTTTCTTTCAGATAAAGTTCAGTTAAAAAAAAATCAGTGTCTGAGTTGCTATTTAAGCATCACTTTCTAGACATCCTTCTTTCACAAAAGCTCCCTGGAGGCGGCAGAAGAATCAGCATCCTCAACAAACTCTTTTGAGGCTGCAGTCATGAGATTTCCACTTGAATATCTAGCCAAACACTTTATGTCTACATAGGAGCTTTGTCAAAGAGCCTGGAGAGTCCTTATTTCCAGCGTAATTGCAGCTCTCCAGTATTTCCCAAACCTGCATTGATATATAAGAGCCCACATCAAACTGTCGCATCAGTCCTCACAGAATGCCATGGTTGTTATTCCAAGACTCATTGCATCTATTTCTGGGGATGGGTGGCAATTAGGATGTGTGTAGACATATCCCACAGTAGAATTAATGACAATCTATGCTGGGGTTTTGTTATCATGCTTTTAGCATTTCATTTTCTTTTTGAGAAAACCTAAGATTGGTGGAGCACAAATCATAAAATTGTTTTAGTTTTTCTGTCTGTCACTACCCTTTAATGAGATTTATGACAGATCTAGAATTTCTTGTCACTTTTACATGACACGATGCCCACTCTGTTCTAAACTAGTTTAGAATTTCACTCTTCATCATGACACCGAATTCGTCTCTTCTTCCCTCACTGTCCAGTCTGCAATTATATGTGGAGATGAGGCTGAGGGCAGAGGGCAAAGTTCTAATCTTGGGACACTTCCATTTAGATGGAGCCAAAAGGCAAAACAAAAACAAAACAGCCAAAATTGACCAGCTAAATTTGAATTTCAGATAGGTAGCAAATTTTTAAGTGTAAGTGTATACTTAAATACTATTTTTTCCCTATTTATTTGAAGCTCAAATGTAAACAGGGCATCCTTGCATTTTATCTGGCAACCCTACTCTTTTAGCCTCTGGATCCCACAGTGTTGAAACTGAGACAAGAAGAGAAGAAAGAAGATAGATATTGCTCATGTAACTGAGTAGATAATCATAAGCAATTCCCTGTCTGTTGTTTTTCAGGGTTCTGTGTTGCTGCCCCAGATTGTAGTGGTTCAGTAGGGCTTTCCTACACTAGGTTCCCTTTCTCAGGGAATGTGTGACCTCTTCATGTCCTCAACTCTTTTCCTGGCAGGAAACCCCTAAAGCTGGAAGGTGGTTCTTTAAATCCATGAATAAGCAAAAGTGTAAGTAAAGCCCTTGTTCTCATTTGGATCCACAGTAACCTTTGAATAGCGTCTTTGATGACTCCTACTCTCTTCCACCATTCCTCCGTATATTCTTTTGTTCTTCCGGTGCTGGGGATTGAACTGAAGGGTGCTCTATCTTAGAGTTATACCCCCAGATCATTTCATTTTGATTTTGAGACAGGGTCTTTCTAACTTGCAACTCTCCTGCCTTACCTCTCTCATGTCACATGGTTTTGAAGGGTGAAAATGAAAAGCAGATAACATATTCAGAGTGAGTCAAAATGAAGAGAGATTTCAAAAGTTTTAAAAGAACACTTTCTAAAAACATGTGAGAAAGATACAGAAAAATCCAGAGGGATAGTGTAATACTCTAGAACTTCTTGGCAGAGTGCAGTTACTAACTTTAAGGCAGAAGTACAAGAAGAAGTCGACTCTAAAGCTGTAGAAAGAGCTCTGTCCAGAGTGCAGATGAATCCTTATCTGGGGGCCATCAGGGCTCTCCCTTCTCCTTCCCGTCCCCTGCCTGTGCACCTCAGACCAGTACCCAGTGGGAATTCAAAGAACAAGAAAACCCACTGTAATAGTGTGGTTGAATGGCCCCCACTCGAGCCTCATGTAATCATGGACGGGACTGAGTCTAGTGTTTCTGATTGGTTTGTTGTTTGGCACTGGAATTGACAATGTGAATGTGGTACATTCCCAGGGGTGGAGTGGACATACATTGTAAGGGCGGGAAGAAGGGATGTCTTCTCTCTCTTGCCAGTTCATGCCTTTCTGTTTTGTGGCCGCCATGAAAGGCTGCCCCTCCTGCCATGCCACGTTGTCTTGGAGTTAGCTGAGTGTGAACTGAAATCTCCAAGAACTATAAGAAATAAACCTTTCCTTCCCTAATTTTGGGTGTCAGGTGTTTTGTCTCAGCAATGAGAAAAAAAAGTAACCAAGACACTCACTGATGCAGCTCAAAGAAGCAGCCTCTTGCAGAAGAAAAGAGTACATAATATTCCCTCCATAATGACGTCTTCCTTCTTACACTCTTCTTGAACTTTCTAGTTTGTCTTTATATAAGGTTGGAAAGTTGGGGTAGGGCTGAGGCCTTTAGGGTCTCATTGGCATTCTCTAGAGCCATTGTGGCGAAGCTCTGGCCCATGTGTGGGCACACACAGCCCTCTCTGTAGGCATGTAAGTCAAATCACCCCAGCAGCTAAGCAACAAATATTTAGGCTTAATTGCTGTGTTGGCACTTCATGATAAATAAGTGGGTTTGGGGTTGCAGTTTGGGGACTCAGTCTCTAAAAGTTTTGCCATCATTCCTCTAGAGTGTGAGTTATACTAAATCCCCAACACATACAACTTTGGGAGTTTCGCAATGTTCTGGAAATATTGGAAAAGTCCTATTTAGCATCTTGATTCAAGCATAAATGAGAGAAAATTATTAATATACTATAGAGAGGCAGATATAGATTTTGTGGATCATGAAACTTCTACAATTTTGTAAAAACTTTTTGAGGAAAAAGATATAAAGATATTAATGAAAAGTATGGAGACCAATGGTATGAAATTTGAAAATCACAGTAGATCTTAAAACATTGACTAATACAAAGGATATCACAAAATCTTCCTAACATGAAAGCGCTTTTTTCCTCCCTTTTTTTGATACACATTCTTTAAACACCTCTTCCTAATGGGGAAGATTTTTACAATTTTCCTATAAATTATGGAAAAATATTTCAGTCCTTCCCCTGGGATATACAATTGGTATTTGTCTTTATGGATATTTTTACCACTTACTAATGCTATCCTATCAATTTTAGAGTTATTATAACATTTAGGAAATCTCTACAGTGCATTTATAATTGAATATGCCCATGTCTATTAAACATATGCTTCGCTACAGTCAGCTAGTTCTTTTTGACCAGGTATCACTGTAAATCAACTTCTCAGAGTGCAGTGTAGCTTGTCTAACAATTGGAAAAGTTTTCCACAACGTAGCTTTTTCTTCTGTATAGTTCATAGTTTGTGTCTTTTCTACCCATGTGCTTCTGGTTTCAGGTGCTACAGAAGTCATTTGCATTGTGATCTTACCATTGGACCTGTTGTGTCATGGTGTTGGGGATGTTGGTGTAGTAGCACATTTCTGGAGGTTATCCCAGCTAGTAATTACACAGAGAAATGATTGAAAACCACAGAAATGTATCTTATGAAGCCCAATAGAAGTGCATTCCCCGTTCTGTTTAGAGTTCACCTAATCTTCTCACTTCAGCACCAGAGCAGAGATTAGTTAGAAGAATTTGATTTTCTTCCATGATTGGAGTTAAACTATCCTGCGTTTGCTAATTTCTCAAAACTTCGTGGACATACAAACACTATTTACCACACTGAGTGACCCTGAAGCTTAAGCTTCATTTGCTTCATGGTAAAAGAAAGTCACCTGAAACTCTATCCTGAAACACACAGAGTCCTTCCCGAGTGGCTGAGTATAGAAAGCTTCTCCAACGCTAGAGTCTTTTGGTGCACTTCAGCGTTTTCACCTCTAAGTACTGAGTTCTTCAGCTCCCCCTCTCCAATCCCAGAGGAATATTTAGAAAGACAAAGTGGTATATTTGATTTTTCTTCCAGTATACGTCTCCTCCCAGGTAAATCAACATGCATAATCAGATCTTTGGATGTGGAGTCATCAATACACTACAAATACTTGAGCTTCAGCCTTTTGTTTGCCAGGTTAGCCAGAGATCTGATGAGCTGGAGGGAATTTCAGAATGACTCGGACCAGGATTCCTGCACAGGCTCTCTGCTTACTTGAAAACTTTCAGAAATGTGTTAGAATAATATTGGCTGAAACTGTTCAGAAAACTATGCCGTGCGTTAACATGCATTTCATTTTTAATCATCTAGATGAAGAATTAAATCTTGAAATTACTTTTGAACTCCTGACAATTTTATTGTCAAGGCACTTGAATGAGCTGATAATGCTTGCAATTTTAAATGAAGCCAGCGTCAGATGAACTCCAGATTAAAATTCTTGTTTTTTCATTCTGCCAAGTTATGGGTAGAATACTAAATTCAGGAAGTCCTTTTTCTTTGTGTATAGGAATAAAATATCCCTCATCATATCGAATTCTGCTGCTGCTTGTTTTGTACTTTTGAATTTGTAATTTAAATAATGATCACATCTATCATATATCGATGTGCATTATATATGATGTTTATATAAAGTAGTATTTTTCAGTCACTTTAACAAAAATAGTATCATGTCTCTGCCAGCAGTGAATTGTATTCCCTATAACTAACATATGAGTATTTAGATATTTAAAGTTTAGGTATTTAAAAAAAGGATCAATGTTATATTGCTAGTACTGTAATTGAGAGAAAGATACATACAAATAAATTCCTTCTGCCTACCAGGTTAAGCTTAGGTGCTTTTTGTTGTTGTAATTGTTATGAAGAAAGTACGAAACAATGAAGGTGGAATGTAAGGAGAGATACTGGTATGCAGGGAATGCTTAGAGAGCATAATAATAACTAAGTAACTTACTCTATAGGGTTGTTGTGACAACCAAATAAGGCAAAGTACATTAAGACAACTCAGAGAATGTAAAATGCTGCAACTAAGTATAATTACGTTGTGTTTTATAGTTCTATTTGTACTAAATATAAATAGTGACCCAATAAAGTGTGCACAGCTGGGGTTCCTAATATAAAAATTTACTAAAATTTGAGGGAGATTTCTAAAAATCTTGAGAACTTTACAGTTCTAATTATGTCCACTGAGTACAATGTAGTTTTCTAAAAATTATTTTTATTGGAGCAATGCAGATTTAAGCAAGTGATGTTTGAAGATCCATTATTGACTGGAAAAACACATAGTCAAATAAAGATATATTCCTTGATGGCCTTGAATAAATCCAGTGAAATAAAATGCAAGGCAAACATGCACTGAAACTCAGTGTTAGCTCCTGGTTTATCTTCCTTCTTCCTATTCTTTCCTACTTGACCGTTATGATATAGACAAGGGTCACAGATGTTAGTAGTTACCAGTTCTCTTTTTTCTCTAAACTTTACTTTGATGTTTTGAATGAATTCCACAGAATTAATGTCACCAAAAAAAAAGGAAGAAAGATGTCTATTTCTGGTTCTTGTATATGCCAGGTGGTCATTTGTAATCTCATGATGGTCAAACTTTGTACTCAGTTTGCAGGCTTTGTGTAATTTTTTTGAGTTGTGCGACATAGCACACGTTTAATTATAGTAGATATATAAACATGTAAAAACCAATCCGTGTACTATGCATGCACATATTTTTAACATATGACCATAAAATAATAGACTTTCATTTTATTTTATGATGTGTTATCCCACTAGTAATAATAAGATTATAGACTAAGTATTTAATTTATTGGAATATTTGAATTGTGAATAACCACACAAAGTTGTGGTCTCACACCTGTAAATACTTTTTAGACCATAAAAAAAATAGCACTCAAAATTAGTCTGACAGCTGAAGATCAAGGGTACATATCAAATTAAAAAAACAGACATAACATCTGATTTTTCATTCTAGCAAGTCAGAGCCCATATTTTAGTTTACATCTTTTCTAATTGATTCAGCAGACCTGCCTTTGAACAGCACATAACTACTTTGATGAAGTGTGACTTGTCCTGAGGTCACTGGATAAATTTTAAAAACTTACACGTGTGTCTCTAAGTCTAGGGCTTCAAAACTGAAGTGAACAAATCTTTGCAAATATATTTTTAAAAGAAGTATCCAATCGCTACTCCCTGCATACCGATTTTAAGGTTCACTTTGCTGAAATCTTTGCTTTTGAAATGAAAAGTGATACTAGAGAAGGAATCTAGGATATCCATAGTAGGAAATAGTGTGTTACTGTAGTGCAGTAATGATTCTCGCAATTTTGTTAATAAAATAAAAATTCCTTTACTTTAAAATGGGGAAGTGAGCTGGATCATTTCCTGTCTAGCTCTAAAAGTCCGTAAGTCAAGAATAAAGAAAGATCTGTATCTGAAAAAGAAAAATATAACCCAGATCTTTGTTCTGGCTGTTTTTTCTGAATATCCTAGCAGAAATTATCAAGCTTATGTCAAGCAAAAACTGAATGATAGGATAAGTCAGGAAAAATCAAGAGAGGTAGTTGATGTGTTTATAGGCATACCATCCTTGTTCATTTTACTTTGAAAATGGAGTTATTTGTATGTTGCTGGCCAATTGCTTAGCAAGACAACCTCTGCATCTGTTTTAAAGTGGTTAGAAGGGAGGAGTGAAAAATAATTTGATTTCCACTCTCTGGTATTTTCCTTTCCATTACAAAAACCCATCGCAACAAAAACTATTTAAAAGCTATTATTTGTGACAGCCACTATAGAAGCCAATACCATTTCTGCACCTACCATGACTGTAAGGCATCAAAACTCAGAGCATCTAATTGAATAAATCTCCACTATTATCCCAAGTAAATTATTTGTAATAAGTCACTATTTGTCCTGGCATTCTGGTCTTTAGTGTTGCATGCCTCTGCTGTCTGAGTATATTTTCTACAACCACTGATAATAAGAGTTGATGTAGATAGAGATCATTATAAAGAAACATACCCTTCACAATGACAGCAATGTTGATACTGAAAAAATAGGTGTGATTTATTAGGATGCTAAGTTTGTATTTACTTTCTGATATGCCTTCTAGTTCACTCAGCATTTCTAAGCTAAAAGTAGAAAAGCAAAAGTTCATAAACAAAGTGGGAGGAAGAATTTGGCAGGAATATTTGCCTCATAATAAAGGAATAAGCCATCCTAAAATAACACCATCCTTACTGCTGCCTTTTTGAAAATATATTTACTTTGCACAATTACTTTAAAGAAGTAGTTAAATTTTTAAAAGTATAATTGGAAAAGTTGTATGTAATATTTACATATTATCAGTTTTTTGTTCTAATGCTTTTTCATTGAAGATTTTTTATATACAGGTCAAGAAGGTATTAATAATAGGAATGTTGTGAGATAACTTGTAAAAGTGTTCATAGTAGCATGGTTTATAATTTGATCAACATTAATTTTCAGTGGCAAAGTATGAATGGTATACATATTCAATATAAAATGTGGTGACTAAATCATTATTATGAAATCTTTTAAAAATTCATGGAATACTTAGAGATTTTTGATAGAATTTTAAATTGTCAGGATTGTGTTAACACATCCACTTTGCAGATAAGAAATGTACACAGCATGAATTATTTGCCTAACCCTTTTCCAGCTGATACAGAATGAACACAGTAGGCTATTCTTAACCTACCACACACTGTTGTGTAGGAATCTTTCTAGAGGGTAACACTGCTGTATTAATATATAGCTAATGAAAATCTAGTACCACAAAAATGTTATATAATTCCATTCTGAAAACATGTGTAACATTTCATGGTCACTCTGAAATCCGTAGTGAGCTGGTTCCAAAGCAGGGCAGCACGGCAGAGGCAGGAAGCAGAGAGATCAAGGGAAGAGAGAAGGAAATAGATCCTTGCAGGCCTCGCTCCCAGTGACCCACCTCCTCAGACCAGACTTCAGCTTCCAATGTCACATTTAGCTATAAACTCATCAGTGGGTCAATGCACTAATCAACGCACTGAAGAGAATCAAGCCCCCATGATCCAGTCACCTCCCAGGAGACCCACCTATGAGCACTTGAGCTATAAACCATAACAGAAAACATTTACACAGCTCCATACTGAAAGCCCATGGAATGCTTCATCATGACTATTATTGATACAGGGGAGCAAAACTCCCAATCTCCTATATGTCTGGTGTGAGTTCGTGTTCTCTAAAATCAAAGAATGAATTTTAGGAACAATGGAGTTTAAGAGCAGAATATATTTATTGAGAGAAAGAAAGCTTCTGTCTGAGAGAGACAGAAGGGGTCCCAAGTGGGTTGCCAAAGATTGTCTTTTCTAGGAACTTTTATTAGAGTAAAAACACAAAATGGAGCAGGTCTAAGGTGGGGAAAACATGAGAACTTGCAAGGCAGGTGGGCATGAGGTGGGACATTACTATGATCAACCGGTAAGAATAATTGCTCAGGTAAAATTGATTAAATCAGGGACAAATGGGGAAGTGAGTCACCACCATGTGGGCATACTTAAAGAGCAGTGACTCTTCCCATAGAGGGTTGGGATGGTGACTCCGGGCTTCCTCAGGGTGATAGAGACCTATTTAGAATATCAATCCTTAGGATATGTGTGCATTTGCTTGATCTTTTGTCTTGAGGTCTGGCCTACAGCGGGAGGTGTCTGTCCCCCCCGCAGCTGCAAGATCTCTGGCCTTCTACACTGGCTTCTTCGAGGGCGTAGCCCTGCCTGACTGCCTATAATATTTTTAACTCAGTTGCCTGTAACATGATGAAACATAAAACAGCTTATGATTCTAACAAACATTTTCATTCATAGTGCAATATTTTTAAAACCCAAGGTGATTCATTATTTGAAAAATGTGGGCTAATTGTGTAGTTGTATACTCCAGTTGTTAGACACATAGGGAACAATTGATTAATTGAAACAAGTACTTTTTCACTTTTGAACTGTAAATCTGTTAAATGGAGGAAAAGGAGAATTCTGAAACTTGGAAATATGCTTCACAAGTTTTCAATAATTAGCTTACTCAGGAATTAGAATTTTGTAATCAAATTGTTTCTATAATTTTGTTTGATAATGTTATTATTCTTTGGTACATTTTGGCACAAAGATGCAATCTCCTTAGTAAAGCACCACTAAGGGCTTACAATTTATAATAAACTGGAACACTGTGCAGTGCAACAACTGAGACTTCAGATAAGGTTGCCGCTTCCCAAGAATCCAATAATGATAATAACAGATGTTTTCCTAAGCATACTTCTTAATAAAAGGAGAAAAATGAAAAATATTAAGAGACCAGGAATTTTATAGGTAGGTTAGAAAGTGAAAAGAAATGGAATAAACCCAACACAGCTTTAGAAAGTAGGTAGACTTTGAAATAAACAATTAGATGTTGTATGCAATATGCTTTCTTGGAAGTTGTTCCAGAAGTTAGAAATAGATTGCTTTGATGCTCAGTGGTCCCTTTGAAGCAAGGAAGCACGATGTCAAAGAGGACATGAATATAGGTTAGTGGGAAATGAGATCAAGGGAATACAACTGTATGGGAAAAGAATCAAACACTAAACATGTGTATTCTCTCTGATGCACATGATTTCTAGTGTTGTGTATTCTAAACTAAACACAAAATTGTAGGCAAGAGCATGGTTATGGGACCTCTAAAATTGAAAGAATCTGGTTGGGTGTGGTGGTGAATGCCTGTAATCCCAATACTTGGGAGGCTGAGACATGAGAATTGCTGTGAGTTCATGACCAGCCTGGGCTACATAGTGAGTTTAAGGTCAGTCTGATCTCCACAACAAGACCTTGTTTCAAAAAACTAAACTAAAAAAAAAAAAAAAAAAAAAAAAAAAAAAAAAAAAAAAAAAAAAAAAAAAAAAAAAAAAAAAAAAAAAAAAGAAAAAAGAAAAAAGAAAACAAAAAAAATCCCACAAATAAAATAAAATAGAATAACATTTAGAGATTCTAACTGTAACATATGAGTATTTTTCTTGGTCAAATGTTTTGCACTTATTAAATTCTTTTTTATGCCAGGAACCAAGCATTTTACATATATAAACTCAGTAGACATCAAGATAATTCACTGGGGGCACTGTTCTAATGCTCTTGTTGTGTAGATTACATAGACCAACAAATGCCAAGCTTTCAAGTGAACATAGAAAGCACTTCAGAAAATTAGCAATTAAGATTGTCTGAAGAGGTGTTTTTTGAATTAAAGTGAAGCATAAGTTTAATCAAGATCTAGGAATACCATGTTGATAATGATACCACCAATATCAAGAGAGTAAATTAAAAATAGTAATTACTCATGAATTCAATCCTGATTTTGTTATCTGAAAACTAGAACAAAGCCTCATGAATGATTCATATTTTCAGGCCAACTATTTTTATTTGTTCATAGAAGAGGTGCCTATTTTTACTGCACCTAGATATGTAATATAGTGTGCAAGTTCCCCTAAATCCCCATTGGATGTATTAGGTTACTGGGAATGTGCTCTGAAAGGGGCTTGTGGGACATTACTCCTTCTGTATTTCATCCTGGTGGTGAGACATAACTGGGACTTATCATTCACCATAGGCTCCTGCCACAATGTGCTGCACCACCACAGGTACAAAGCAATGGGGTCACTCAGTCATAGACTAAAACCTCCAAAATCATAAAACAGAACAAAATCTTCTCTTCTTAAATTGGTTTATCTCAAGAAGTTGGTATTGTAATGGGAAGCTGGCTAACATAGTGTATCTTGAGAATGGGTTTTCTGATAAATACATTTTTGGCTTTGGCCATTTGGTTCTGTTAAATAAATGCAATTTAAAAAAATTCATCAATTGCCATAGCTCTCAAATTATGGTTGAATTTAACTAATCCTTTAATAATTCTCATCTCTTGTTCACAGTAATTTTGAATGCTTTTGCCATTGCATCAAAGGCTACAAAAAATTTCATCCTTACTAACAGAGCTTTGTAAAGATAGATGGACCCAAGTTCTCTAATGTGTTGGAGCAGTTGAAGATTTGTAAAGGACTAGAAGTTAAGGAATACCAAAAATTGAAATTTTGCCCCAGTATTTCTGTGGTCTGTGACATTGAGCTATTTGATTTAGGAAAGATTTGTATACTGACTACAGTATAACAGGCATATTTCAATTGCAACTGGAGAAAAGAGAAAAAGACCAATACATCTTGAATAATCACCATAGGCAATGAGAAATAGAATATTTTGTTAGATTTTATGAGTTTTGATTGTTATAATTGTTACCTTAAGATCTTTACCTTTTCTTAGTTTACAGGCTTACATTTCTATATTGCAAATTTGTCAATTAAAAGAGTTGTTAACTTACAAGAGCTGCACAAAATATATGACAAAATAATTTGCCAAATAAGCACGTGGTTGCCACACTCTAGGAACCTATATGTAATTTGAAAAGCATTGGGCATATACTTTAAATGTATTTTTAAAAATAGGATGACACTACTCTCCAACTACAAAATATCCTTAAAGGTCACTGGAGGTTATTTACGTAAAACATTCAACTCAACATTGTTGTGCTTTTCTGTTATGATCAGATCACAAACTTTTTATACACAATTGTAAAAAATGCCTGCTAAAGTAGAAAGCATATTGTAAAAGTGAAAGTGTGGAGCTTTGTCACTTTGAAAATAAATAAAGATATAAATGTGTAGGAGGGAAAAGATTTTGAAAAATATATGCGAGGCAAAAATAATGATCTCAGTAAAATGCAGCAATAAAATATAGGCAACCTGGCTGGGCACCAGGTAATGCTCTTTCTTTGCGTACATTTTTTGCTTAGAAAGATGCAATATGCAAACTGATACATGAGGAAAATGAGCCCTTCTAGCATCCACTGACAGCAGTTCAACTCTAACAATGAAAGCATTATCTGCCATCTGATACTATTCATTCAGATGACTTTTTTTCACCTGCACAGAATATTTTCTCCACTTTTACTTTAATTTTTCTCTTAGCACAGAGAACCTATATTGAGCAAACGTTTTGGTTTCCCAAAACAAACCTATATTGAGCAAATGTTTTGAAAGC
Source organism: Dasyprocta punctata (assembly GCA_004363535.1). Classification (NCBI taxonomy): domain Eukaryota; kingdom Metazoa; phylum Chordata; class Mammalia; order Rodentia; family Dasyproctidae; genus Dasyprocta; species Dasyprocta punctata. The sequence continues at coordinate 56,449 of RJWM01007754.1, read as the reverse complement.
AGCCATTTTTTTCTATGAAGTAGTCAGTTTCATAGATCAGTCTCTTCTTGGGTCCAGTATAAATCTTCTGTGGGCATCCCAATGATTCTGAGGCCATCCTTCTGCGTGCAGAAGGGATGACTGCCTTCTACCATGACACAGATAGCATTTTGCTGCAAAGCTATATTGGGAGTTTATACACATTATAAGAAAGATAAATCAAAAGCATTTGTCTTTATTGGAATCTATAGAGTAGAAATATTTTCATGTATACTTCAACTACTAATTTTTCTTCAGGAATCCAAAAAAAGAATGTGGCTTTTAGATTTCAAGACTCTTTGAAATTGATGTCAGATCCTCCACAGTTAAAGAGGTAGTGTTGTTGAGTGCTGGAAACCTAGGCTTTAGAAAGAGACATTTCTAAGTTCAAATCATTCATGGGATTTACGTATCATGTGTCAGGGTCCTTAAACTCTCTGAGATTCTGTTCCTTCATCTCTGAAATAAGGACTGTCGTACATACCCTGTAGGGTTATCACGAGCTAATGGTTTACTGTGGGATTAGCGGCACAAAACGTTAATAGTAGGAGATAACTGAAATAAAGGAGAAGAAAATGTTATCAAATTATGATAGGAACTTCAGAGCTGTTCCCATTATACTTATTTTCCAGTAGCATTTGGTCTTTCCCTGTGAAAATTGAGAAATAAAGTATATGAGTCAGGGATGTGTAAAAATTATTAGAAGGGAGTTCCAATAAATTATATGTTTCTGACAACGGAGAATAATAGAGGGAAACAGGCTGTTTTCAGGATGGTAGAAAGGGTTTGCAGTGAATGAGAGCCCCTGGTCTGGATCTCTCTCAATAGAAACAAAGCAAAAGCATCAATTTCAACAAGGGCATCGGAATATCTTATATCTCTGTGGGACTGTTCTAGGCAAAGGGCATAGAGCAATGAATAAAAAAGACAAAATGTCCAGATTTCTTAGAGTTTATCTATGGGTAGTAAAGACAGATAATAGATACAATGAATAGATAATTTATAACATGCAATAGAAAAGCAATATGCGCTTTGGAGAAAAATCAAGCAGAAAGTGACTGGGAATGCTCCATGTGGTAAAGAACTAATTTATGTAAGGTAGTCAGTGATATCTTTTGCTCATGTCTTAAAAGAGGAAGGGAGACAGCTGATGTTTGGGGTAAGGTACTTGTCTTGGTTACTTTTACTTTTCTCTCATTGCTGGGATAAAATACTTGACACCCAAAATGAAGGAAGGAAAGGTTTATTTATCTTACAGTTTTTGGAAATTTCAATCCATAATCAGCTGGTTCCAAGGCAGGGTGGCATGGCACTGGGGCAACACTTCAAGGCAGTACCCAGAGCAGCCAGGGTAAAAGGGGGCAACAAGTCTCTTCTCTTCCCTCATATTGTACACAGGCCAACCCCTACCCAGGGCATGTGTAGCACTCACAGAATCTCTGTGCCCTCCTCTTGCACAGGATCAGGATATTTACAAAGTAAGGAACCTGACTCCCTCCTGAGTCTCTTAGTTGCACTTTGAAACTTCTCAAGTTGAACCAGTGTATCAACCATAGCAATCCACCCCTTGTCAACTTGGCAACCAGACATATTTCTTTAAATCAGCCTCCAGATACAAAAGCATGATTAATCATAATGTTTTGCAATTTGAAGGTTATGACACAGTTCAACAATCCTTAAGAACCAGCATTAAATCTATTAACATTATATTACATTGGAACCATAACATTTTGCCCCTGGCTTCCCAAAGACTCATACATTCCTTTATGCAAAAGTCATTTAGTCCATCTGCAAGAGTTGCCAAAGTCCTAACAATTTCAGCATTGCTGAAAAGTTTAAGTCCCAAGTCTCCTCCAAGATGGAAGGCAAACTCTTAGCCACATACCTCTGTACAAATGAAAACAAAGTTAAACACTTCCAATATGCAACAACACAAGATAAACATTCCCATTCCAAAAGTTACAAGTGGGAATATAAAGCAAGTTCAAAATCCAGTAGGGCAAATGTTAAGTTTGGGAGTTCCATACTCAGCATCTGAAACGATCTGGTTGCAAGCTCCAAGAGGCTTGGATGACCCCACCTCCACAGCACTTCCAGGGTCTTTAGCTCCCATAGCTTCTCTCTTGGGCTGTCTTTGCTCCCTCACTGCAGATTTCCTTAGATGATCCACCCCCTGGCTTTTCCAAACTTCTGGGCTCTCCATTGCACCTTTGGCTTCACACTCATAGCTTCACACGCTGCCGTCTCAAGGGCACACTGCCTGGCCTCCCAGACCTTCTGAAATCAAGGTGGAAGCCTTTTTAATCTCAGAACACTTGCACCATGTGGATGATGCCAAGGTCTGCTGCCAGCTGCAGCAATAGCCTAGCTCTTCTCTCTCTTGGCTGTAGGATTCAAGTGCCTGGATTGCTGAGCACTCTGAACCTGATTCTGAGGAACAGATTCTCTATGCTGTCTCCATTCTGGAACCTGCGGTGGCCACTGCTGCCATTCTGGAACATGGTTCTATGATGCTTTCTCCTCCAAGCAAAGTCTTTCACTTTTGCAGTTTTGAGGCTACAAAGTGTGGGGACCAGCTACCTCTTCCCATGATACCCACAGGCCATCTTTTTTATTCTGTTCCTTCTCAGCAATGGAGATCTCAGCTCTGTCTTTACAGTCCACAGTTCTACTGGAGCTTCCTTTCTGGCCAAACTCACAACGTTTTAAATCACCCTGCTGGGCTCTTTGCTCTTGATTCACAATATAAATCTGGCTAAAAGCCCCCCAACAATAGCCATGCCAGCACCTCAACATTAGACTACCCTGAAATTTCTTCTGCCAGATTAATTAGTCCATCACCCTTAATATTAGTCTCTGGCAAAGTCTCTGGACATGAGAAAAGTGCAGACAAACTTTCTGCTAAGCTGTACCACACATCATCTGGAGTCCAAGCACCAATGCAGTCATTCCTAGCAGAAACCTCCTGAGCCTGGTCTTTACTGGCAGGCTTTCCATCAGCTTTCTGGTCTCCTGACCTCTGACCAGAATATCCCATGCAGAAAAGCCTAAATCGTTCCAACTCTATGCATTCAGGCAACATCTCTGAACCTTTCCAAACTCTTCCCACAAACCATTTACAAAGGCTCTTGAACCACATGGTCAGGTACAACAAGGATCCTACTCCTCTGGTACCAAATTCTGTCTTGGTTACTTTTACTTTTCTTTCATTGCTGGGACAAAATACCTGACACCCAAAATGCAGGAAGGAAAGGTTTATTTATCTTACAGTTTTTGGAGGCTTCAATCCATAATCAGCTGGTTCCAAGGCAGGGTGGCATGGCACTGGGGCAACACTTCAAGGCAGTACCCAGAGCAGAAAGCAGCCAGGGTAAAAGCGGGCAACAAGCGTCTTCTCTTCACTTATATTGTACACAGGCCAACCCTCCCACCCAGAGCAGATGTAGCACTCACTGAATCTCTGTGCTCTCCTCTTGCACAGGATGAGGATGTTTACAAAGTAAGGAGCTTCGCTCCCTGCTGAGTCTCTTAGTTAAACTTTGAAACTTCTCAAATTGACACAATATATCAACCATAACTACTGTAGACAGAGAGAAGAACAAAGGTAAATGCTCTGGGGAAGGAAAGCAGGTGACATTCCCTTTTAATAGCATGAACGGCAACATGGGGAATAGAAGGAGAGGGGGAAGGAAGAGTAAATGCTGTCAAAGAAGGACTGAGGGACCTTCTGGGATTTTGTAAGGGATTTTACTTCCCTTACTAGGGAGGTGGTAACGCGGGAGAAGGACCTGAGAGGACTTGGTGTTTTCAAGCAAGACACCCTCAGGGTTCTGGGTTGTGACTGCTCAGTGATCCATGAAGAAGACCAAAAAGATGGTTTTCTCACAATCTTCAAATATGAAATTGAAGAATACATGTTAAAATAGTATCTTAGTCTATTCCATGCTGTTATCTGAGATTTGGTGATTTGTAAAGAAACTTATTCCTTACAGTTCTGGAGGTTGAAGAGTCTCATATTTAGGGAGTTGTATCTGGCAAGCCTGTTCTTGCTGAGCCATCTCATGGCAGAAGGCAGAAAGGCAAGGGTACAAACATTCCGGATAGAACAAGAGAACAAAACTAAGCCTCAAGTCCTTCATAATTGCCCTTAATTCATTCATGAGGATGGAGACTTTATGACTTTAACCTTCTCATTAAACCCCACCTCCCAACATTGTTGCATTTGGATTCTTTGTAACACATTCTGTCTAGTGGGAACATTCAAACCATAGCCTACTGTCCCTGGCCCCCCAAATTAAAGTGCTTCTCCTATACAAAAAATACATGGTTCATTTTCTAAACAGCCCCAATGTCTTAATTCATTCCAGCACAAATTCCAAACTCCAAGGTCTAAAGTTTTTTTACAAATTAGATATGGAGTCACAAGGCATGATACAGCTTGAGCCTAACTCCCTCCATATGTGAACCGTGAACAAAACAAATGATCTACTTTTAAAATGCAATAGTAAGAGATTGTGAGTTCGAACTCTGGTACCAAAACAAAACAAAACAAAACAACAACAACAACAACAACAACAAACAAAAAACAAAGCAAAACAAAAAAGCAATAGTAAGACAGACATAAGATAGACATTCCCATTCCAGTAGGGAAAAATACGAGTGGTAAGTTTTATTATGTAACTTATCCTAACAGAAAACAAAGTTCAGTTTTAAATGTGTGGTATAGTCTTTCCTCACTCTGCTGGACACAGGCCATGCCACAGCTCTCACAGGTTGGAGCGCTCTGCCTTTGGGGTGCCTGTGCTGGAGTTGCATGGTGGTAGCTCTATACTGAAGTGTCAGAAGCAACTCCACTGCTGTGGCTCCTCTAGGAAGATTCTCTGAGGCAATTCCACCCAGAGGTTGTCCACAGAATTCTTTGAAATCTGGGTGGAGGAAGCCATGCCTCTAGAGCTCTTGTTTTCTGCAAGCCTGGTGGAGTCACACCACATGGAGGCCATTGAGGTCTAAGGCTCATACCTCCCATCACTGCAGCTTGAGCTGTACCTAGGCTGGCTCAAAGCACCTATGGTGACCAAGGGGCACTGTGCTGGCATGTGGGAAGCAGAGGCTTGAGGAGGGGTAGAGGAGTGAATGATGAGGTCTAGAAAGCATATCTCTAGAAATCTTATTGGCTTGCCTCAAAAATCTCTGAAATTTCAGAGTCATTTTCTCATTGTCTTGGTGAGTAGCAACTGCTTTTCTTGTATTGATGTTAATCTCTAGCCAATGGTCACTGGCCATCCCGTTTGCATTCTGTCTGAAACATGCTTTGTTATTCTTTACCTAGCTAGGTGTAATTTTGAAATCTCTCCACTCTGTATTTTAATTATGTTTCATCTTTAAGTCATCTCTCTCTTCTCTCATTGTACTCTAAGTGAACAAAAGAAATCAGGCAGTACTTCCAACACTTGGGTACCTAAGGTATTTCTTCTGTAGATATCCCGAAGATATCCTAGTTCATCACTCTTAAATTCTGTCATTCACAAAATTCTAGGGCACAGACACAATCCCACCAAGTTCTTTGCAAATGGATAACAAGTTACCACTTTACTCCAGTTTCTAGTATGTTGCTCTTCATTTCCATCCGACCCCATCTATGTTTCTGCTGACATTCTGACCATGCAAACTTGCATCATCTCTAGGAAGATTTAGGCTTTGGTCACATTGGCCTTTTTCTGAGCCCTCACCAGAATTTTCCTTAAGGTTTCATTTATGGCAGTGCAGGATTTGGATAGCCCATGTGTCCAAATACTTCCAGCCTCTACTCATTACTCAGTTCTGAATCTGCTTCCACATGTTCAGGAATTTCTTATAGCAACATCTCCACTTCCAGAACCAAGTTTCTGTCTTGGTGTGTTTTGTTCTTGCATAAGAGAATAAAGTGTATAGGCAAAGGGCACAAATCATCCCCTGGTAGAAGGCAACAGGGTAAAAGAACATGTGCACAAGATAGAGCAAGAGACAGAAACTGCTTGGTTTCATATTTTATAATTGGCACTAATCCATTCATGAGGGTGGAGACTTCATGACCAAGAAACCTCTCAGTGGGACCCACCTGCTGACATTGTTGTATTGGGGATTAAGTTTCTAATATATGCTTTTGGGGATGCACAATGAAAATATAGCAAGTAGTAATAGTACAGATAGAAACAATGGAGCTGATAAAATCAGTCCTTTCCCTCCACTTAATTCTAAACAGTACTCTATGGTTATTCCTACTTCCATTGTTCTAGGGATAGAAAATAAAGATAACAAAACCCCAGAAGATCTCTGATGCTCTAGATGAGAACATGTGTGTGTTGGATCTTCTCGCCTGAGCTTCTGTTCACATGTATTCTACGCCCACCTCATTACAGGTACATACATATGTACTACATGTCATGAATATAATTAAAGTCAGAGTGAATGCTGGGGAGAGGATGCATATTGAGAGCCCCAAAATGATTCAGCTCCCTGTCAATCACTCTTGTCAATCACACCTGGAGAATCAGAGGAAAACATCTAAGTGGAGAGATGCTAAGTCCTGAGAGCGTTTAAGTCTTGAGAGCTTGATTTATCTGTGCTCTTCATTGCTCTGTTGCTCTTGCTACTTCTGTGTGCCTTGACCTGTGTGCAGAGCTGTTCCATCATCCCAGCATCTTTCTTAGCCTGTGCCTTATCTTTCGTTGGCATGGACTCGCCCTAAGCACAATTTCCCATGATCTTTAATAAACATAACTTCTTGCTGTTTACTGCTAGGTGTACACTTTGCAATTTTTCTTTGTTGCACACAAAAGCTTGGGCTATTATTGACCTATTCCACAGCAATGGTAACATGCATTTATAGAAAATGTGCTAAACCTGTACAAATTTAACATTATGTAATCTCATCTCATCTTCTCAACTAATATAAGAGCTGATAGATATATCACCCCCATTTTTTAGAGAGGAAAATGAATTTACAGAGTGTAAATAATGTCTAAAATCACAGGGATAGGGCTAGTGAGTTACTAAGAAAATCTAATTCTAGAGCCCAGACTTTGATATGTCTTAGTTTAGACATTAGGTTAGAGTTTAAAAATGTATACATTTCGAAGAAAGAGAGTCATTATGTCTTTTTGTTTTTTTCACTTGGTAGGCTTAAACCTCCCCAAGAACTCCTACAAGTCACATCTGCATTCCTGATATTTATAAATATGTTATCTTATCCAATTGTTCCTTGATTTATGATAGAGGCATTTCCTGAGAAACGTGTACTAAATTGAAATTACTATAAATTGAAAGTACATTTGCCACACCTAACCTACTGAACATCAGAGCTTTGCATCATGATGCATTGTGGAGTATGTTTACAACCTTGTGATCTCCCAGCCTCTGAAGGGAAGTGGTAGCTCACTGCCGCTGCCTAGACCTGAGAAAGGGAGTATCTTATGGCTACTATTGCTAGTCAGTGAACAGAAATTTCTTTCTTACCTTTACTTTTAACAACACACAAAGAGCAATTGAAATGGAAAAACTCAAGGTAAGTGTGAATGGCTAATGTAAGCCTTAAACTCAGTGGAGTATTTTCTAATGAAAATCAATTGATAGCATATGTGGGAAAGTTGTCTTTGTTTTTGTTTTTGTTTTTGTTTTTGTTTGCTTGCTTATTTTAATTGCTCTGCTTTGGTAAGAAAGCATTCAGAATCCACATTACTTACTCTTATAGAGCAAATAACAAAAATTCCAGGTGCAGCTTTGACTGATTCTATATGGCTTTCACACAGTCATACAGTCAAAAACTCCTAAGTCTAACTATCATAAACTGGGAGCAATCTGTATTTACAGATGTGATTAAATTAAGGGTCTTAAAACTGGGAGACTGACTTTGATTATCATAGTGGGTCCACTGTATCGACAGGGAGGCAAAGTATCAGATAGAAATGGAGAGCCATCCTTAAGTGTGTCCTCTTTTCAAGGCAGAAAAGGATGTGTGGAGAAACTGAGGAAGAAACTTGTTCACATGGATTGGACCAGCATGCCATGGGTTTGGAAGAGCGGGTAGCCTGGGCCTATGAGTGATTGGGGTTGTCTCAGATCCTGACCTTCTAACCTTAATTCCTGGCCGAGTGAGACTGATAATTCACTCCCTGCCCTCAGCAGTACTCTGATCAAGGAATTGAGAGATGATAGTAAATCCAAATATAGGGAAAGAATTGTTACAGAGAAACCTAGAAAGAGGGAGGAGGGCTATGCAGTCAGGGATACACCACCATGCTACAAATGGAGTGATAGGTTTTAGCAAGGGTTGGAAACATCAGAACATTTATGGTTGTTGAGTTGTGTATAATTATTGAAAAAGTTCATGAAATAAAAGGTAAGGTGGCTTCTGTATGCTTTCTTGCTGAGTTGTGTATAATTATTGAAAAAGTTGTTGTTGAGTTGTGTATAATTATTGAAAAAGTTCATGAAATAAAAGGTAAGGTGGATTCTGTATGCTTCCTTGCCAAAACAAAGCAAGCAAGCAAGCAAACACACAAACAAAAAACCTTGTTCTATATACCATCAATTGATTTTCATTAGAAAATACTCATTTGAGCTTAAGGCTTATGTCAGTTATTTATACTTACTATGAATTTCTCCAACTGACTTGATCTGTTGTTGCTGTTGCTGTTGTTAGAAGTAAAGGTAAAGATGTCCTCACTGGAGAAAGAATTGTTTCATAGTATGGATATTTAGTGGACTCAGTTGGGAAAATTGAATAGTTCAAAACATAGCAAAATATTCAGCTAAAGGGGGGGATGATGATAAAATGGTGCTCAAAATACATTTTTCTGAATTTGCTATTTTCCTAAATGTGCCATGGAAAAATTTCTCTTTGGAAGCCTTTACATGCCACAGATTGCCTGTATTCCATCTTTTAAAACAGCAAAAATATTTTAGTTCTGTCAAATCCATAAAAATGGTTGGCTTCAAATTTTTTCCTCTCATGTGTAAAAATGTGTATTATAAACATGAGTTATTGTAATTGGATGCTTTTCTTATGGCACTCAGTTTGAGTCTGTTTGCGCTGCTGTAACAAAACACCATAGATCCAGTGCCTTAGATGTAACAGATATTTATTTCTCACTGTTCTGCCAGCAAGGAATTCATGCAAAAGAACAAGAAGGTGTGGAGTCTGCAGAAGGTGGCTTCCTGCTCCATAGGTAGCACTTTATCACTAGGTCCTTCCCTGGAGGAAGGAGGAAAAGGGTCCCTCTTTCAGAAGGCATTAATCCCTTTCATGAGGGCTCTGCCTCCCAAAGCCCCATCTTCTAATGTTGCTGATTAGATTTTCAGGGTCTGAATTTTAAGGGGACACAAACATTCAGATTATAGCACAATGCAAATTCAAATGACCTCAGAATCCCTAGCCAACCACATATTTTTAAAGAATTCCTTCCTTTCTTCATGCCTCCCTTCCTTTCTCTGCTTCTTTTCTATCTTTAAAATTCAAACCAGTGTTGACTCTGCTTGTTAGGAAAGGGGATATGACACTAATAGGTATGGTAGCACCCTCATTTCACCGGCATGTTGAATACCAGGACTTCAAAGCTGTAACCCATCCAAAGTACTACCTTCTCATCATGAAACCCAAGCCACAAAAATGTGGTCAATTAACTAGCTATGACAAAAGCGCTGCATGTTGCAGCTGGGTATTTAAGTGAAGTAGATGCATCCAGACTTGAGGTTAGTGGAAGAAAAAGGCCTCTGCCAGGTTAAAAACCCACTTCTAACCTACGAGTTTGCAAACTTTGAGTTATTGTCAGTTATGCTGTATTTGAGTATGTTATCCTCAAGCATAGCATAACTACCTTCTATACTTCAAAATTTTAACTTTGCTCTTTGAGTCAGCTTTACTTACTATCTTCCCCCTCCTTCTCAGCTTTCTTATGAGCAGCTGTCAAGTCTTTTTGCCTTTCATTTCTTTTTCCAAAAAAGTACTTCTATATTCATTGACACTTTCTCAGCATATAATATATGTTGTTGGTTAGCTCCAGCCTGGCTTTCCTTTTTTTAGTTCTTTTGCAAGCTGTTGTGCATTTGATCATTGTGGGGTTGTGTAGGACAGACTGCTGGGTTTCAGTTTGCTCATTTACTTGGCAGATTGATCAGTTCAGGGCTTTAGTAGAAGACGAAACAAATGCGCCATATTGATATATTTTGTCATTTGAGCAGCTCTTTCAGAGATTCTCATCTCTACCATTCACATTCATCTTCCCTACCTTTTCAACTCAATCCTGCCTCTTCCCCAGCACATGCACAGAGGTGTACAATCTACCTTCAGGGGTGGTAATTATGCAGTAAGCCTGCACATCTGAAATTTCTGCTTCTCTTGCTTGCCTGTTGGCAAAAATCTTCATATTCTTTATCTATTGTCCTCACATTTTATTTATCAGCTAGGGTTTGGTGCATGTGTGCGTTTATTGTTGAGATCTAAAATGGCCCCCCAAACTGAAGGTGCTTAGAAGGTGACTGAGTGATGAGGTAAAATATCTGACTTGCTGTTAAGAGGTAGACTCAAGGTAGGAGGAGCGGGCCACTGTGAACATGACCTGGAACTGTGTATTTCCCTTCCCAGATCCTCCCTGTGTTACAGTGTGTTCTGGGATTGTGGTTCTGCAAACATTGGAGACTGGAGTTGAACCTAAGAAGGGAGTTAGGAAGGTTTTGTTGGAAGGAAGGAAGGAAGGAAGGAAGGAAGGAAGGAAGAAGAAGAAGAAGAAGAAGAAGAAGAAGAAGAAGAAGAAGAAGAAGAAGAGGAAGAAGAAGAAGAAACATCAGAGGAGGAGGAAGAAGAGGAAGAAGAGGAGGAGGAAAAGGAAGAGGAAGAGGAGGAAGAGGAGGAGGAGAAAGAGGAAGAAGAGGAGGGGGAGTGGAGGAGAAGAAGAAGAAGAGAAGAGTTTCTGGATTTCCAGGAGTCCCAAATGGGGTGACTACATGGCCTTTCCATTTAGAATTACTTGCAGGCAAGTGAGTGACAGGAATTGCTTAATTTAAATCCTTAGGTGGCTCTGTGGATTTATTTATTTTTATTTATTTACTTTTTATTTAAGAGAAAATGGACACAGAAAAGAGAAACAAAAAGCAAAAGAGACTAACAAACAACAACAAACCCTATATGATAACACTATAGGTTTACAAAATGAGATGGTTGGAACTTGACAGTAGCTATAACATTGTGTATTGCTACTCTCAAAGGGGTTGTTCAGATTAACAGATATAGACATGCAAAATTGATCTAATCATATGAATATTAACTGTTCTTTTTCAATAGTTAATGCATTTAGTAATATAGTCATTTTTACTATCTTATGTATACCTTTTTATAAATTTATAAAATGAGTGGTTGGGACTCAGGCTCTCCAGTACAGTTCTTTCACACAGTGTTTACAGTAAACTGAATCTCAGAAGGAGCAGATTAAATTGCATCATAATTTCCTAAAAAGTCAGGATTTTAGTAACGAGTAGATGCACTTCCCTTTACGATCTTAGTAGGTAGTGAGCCACATTCCCATGGGGCTGAGGAAATTCATTCTTTGTCTAAAGTCCTAGTTCGTTTTTTCTCTTTCTTTCTTTCTTTCTTTCTTTCTTTCTTTCTTTCTTTCTTTCTTTCTTTTTTTTCTTTCTTTCCTTTCCTTTTCTTCCCTTCTCTTTTCCTTTCTTTCTTTCTTTCTTTCTTTCTTTCTTTCTTTCTTTGCCAGAAATCAAATTCTCAACCTCTCACTTGCCAGCCAGGTGCTTGTGCCACTGAGCTAAATCCCCAGCCTTCCCTATTTTTAATATTTTTCAGTATAGTTGGTCATCCCATTCTATTTCAGGTCCTTCCACTAGCTAGCTGCCTTACTTATAAGATAACTAAACAAACTATTTTCCACACCTTAACTCTGTCTGTTTGCTAATGCCACTGGGCTAGGCGATGAGGGCAGGGCTAGCTAGGGAAGCAGGCGTGACCTGCAAATTGGAAGATTCTGGACACATGCGCAAAGTGCTCCCAGAGCCCTGCATGTGGACTTCTCCAGAGAACTCGAGCCGGGTATCCAGAGGACGACCCAGATCTGCTGTCAGCCTCAGATGTGGGATCTGGGTACCACCGTGGCTCAGAACCCGGATGTAGAAGTTTCCGCTGGTTTTCTTGCGATTTGGACAGCTTAAAAGGAGAGGCGAGCCATGAGGAGCTTGCTGTCATGGCTCTCCACCATAGCCCATGCTGCGTTTCCCAGACGCAGAATGTACTTTTATTTTTTGCTTTTGACCTCTTTTTCTCTTTACTCAGCCCGGTTTTGCTCTACAGAGCCAGTTTCTCTCCCACTCTTCACTTTTACCAATGAATTTTGTCACTGTTTTTTGCTTGTCGCTTAAAATTTTTGTTTGAGAGGAGACCCTGGAGTCTAACTTCAGAGGGAGAGGCCAGCAACTCAGAACCCAGTAATGTTTAGTAGGCGAGCCGCTTTTAGAAGCAGGCTACCCGAAAACACCATGACTGGAGCAGCTTTCTTCTACCAGACCATTTTTCCATGCCTTCCTGCCTTGGAGCCAGCCGACCATGAACTGAAACTCTATAACTGTGAGCCAAAATAGATCTGTCCTCTTTTAAATTGTGGGCGTTGATTAGTACAATTCAGCAGTCAGGAAAGTGACTCTGTGTGTATGCTTGTGTTTGTGTGCGTGTTACTGGATTGACTCTAGACCTTTACACTGAGCTTAACAAATTAAAAAAAAATTAATTTTTTAATTTCAAGACAGAATCTTACCAAATCACTAAATTGCCTATGTTAGGCTCAAACCTGTGATATTTCTGTCTCAGATGTCCAGGGTACTGGGATCATAGGCCTGTGCCCTTAGAATTTTTTATTACTATTTTAGAAGTTGATGACTACACACACACACACACACACACACACACACACACACGCTGGATATAAGCTATTTATTTGAGAGAATTTGACTATAATAGCTTCAATAAAGCACTGTTATTGCAAAGCATTAGTCAGGACTTTTAAACAACTTATTATAGTGTATTTTTCCTTTCAACATTATTCCTTGTAGATTTTATTCTGCTTGCTTTTGCTTTATTTCACAATTATGCTTTCAAAATTGTAATAAAGAAGAAAAAAGAACTATTACTCTGAGAACTGGGGAAGAATTTCTCTGAGGTAAAACAAATGTGTTTCTTGAGGCAAGTGCCATGGTAGACCATTTGGTTCCTGGAAAGATGTCTCTCAGTGTAGAAAGGATCTGGGCCAAGAGTAAGGCAAAGGCAAACAAACTGCTCTGAATGGTAAACAACATTCTGAGTTTCTCTAGGACGTCTGAGTAGGAGAGAGACCATGAAAGTAACTGAAAGAAGACGGACCTAGAACTTAGACAGTGATTGGTACTCTTCGGAAACAGAATGGCAGGGAAAGGTCCTTAGTATTAGAAAGGATGAGAGGCTTAAAAACTGGGTGTTTATGGTTGCATATGGAGTGTTCCCCAAAAGGTCAAATGCTAGGAGCTTGGCCCCCAGAGTGGCAATGCAGAAGCTGTGGGAGCTTTGAGGGGGGCCTAACTGAGATGAGGCGCCACCCTTGGAACAGATCAGTGCTGACCTTGCAGGAGCATCTTAGCTCCTAGACAGCAGATTTGTGAGTGAGCTTTGCCTTTTCTGCTCTCTTGCTTCATTGCTTGCACACATGTCCCTTCCACAGGTAGCAGCTGTCTCTGTGCTTCTCTGTCGTGTTAGCATGCAGTCCTGGCCTCTCTAGGGCTTGGTTGCAGTGTTGGTTTTGCACTCTAGTCATCAGAGTCATGAGCCAAATGCATCTCTTTACTTTATAAGTTACCTATCCCAGTCACACAGCATAGATTAAAACAACAGATGGATCTAATTTTCAATTTTAAGTTGTTCCTGTGTTGTTCTGACTTATTGATGCCCTCTCTCCAACTCCTATTTAACCAAAACGTTACCCTAGTTTCTCAGACACATGAAAATATACCACTTGGAGCAGTTGCTGTTTGAGTGAGTGTGAAAAGGTTGAAGGCTGTGTCCATTGCATGTCCAGGGGTGAGGAAAATCGGAGTATGAACAATTAATAGAAGAAGGGTAATGATAGTGCAGTGCCCAGGGATGTATGCAGAAATGTAGGTACCATCTTCTCCTTTCTCCAAAACTTTAACTTGTGTGACAAGTGCGATTATTCAGATTTACTTAAAATGACCTCAGGACTTAAAATGACACCCAGGGACCAACATATGCATTCCAATATAATCTGCTTTGAATTCTGTACTTATGTGTATTGATATCCAAGAGAGGTGAGACATAAACAAGCATAAAGTGAAGGGGAAAGGAGGAAGAAGAAAAATGAGAAGAAAAGTTGTCATCAGCGTTTTCCTCCATGGAGCCCTTTCTTCTTCCTTTCCTTATTCTCTCTTTTTTCTTTCTCTTCTTTTCCCCTTCTTTCATTCCCTCCTTCTTTTCTTGCTCTCCTGCATTTTCCACCTAGCAATGTGATTGCAGATTGGGGAAGGAGGGGTGTGTGAGGACTTTGGGAAGAGGCAGCATCTGCACAGCAGTGCTGCCTTCTCTTTGGTTCCATCTACACTGTGCAGGGACATGATCGCGCATGTGTTCGCACAGGAGTCTCTATGTTCACAGAGATGGAATTGTTATGGAGACCAAGTTTGTGTTCCTTAGTGGCAAAAACATGGAGGGCGGAAGGAAAAAGAGAGAAGGCTAAATAAGGTACTGGGTTTTTAGAGACAAGCAGCACCAGACAACCCGGGGAAGAAGATAAGGAAGAGGGATTGCTTAGAATTGGCCACATTCTTGGATGTTTTTAGGGACACAATCCCTGCCTTTCAGCCTATATCTCAGCTATTTAGATTTCTACAGGTTCTCTTCTTACAGTATAATACAACTGTAATCAAATTATTAGCTGTAAACTTCATGAAGGCAGGGACCATGGGGTGCTTATATAACACCAGGCACATGACTAGCACTCATTATCATTATGAACCGCTGTAAATTGCTACCTTACATGATGCCTGGCGCATGGTGAGTGGTCATTAAGTGTTTGCTGAAGGAAGAAATCGTGGGCAGGTGCATAAGAAGATAGACTGAAGCAGTCAGCAAGTTTACCCACCTCTTTCAAAATGAATGTTCCACCCACAATAGATTGTCAGCCAGGTAATAAAGAGGAAAAAGAACTGCTAGTCTGAGAATGAGGAAAGAATAGGACTCTATGTACCTTCAAAAGATTTTTAAGTTGGGCATTGTGGTGCTCACCTGTGATCCCAGTAGTCTGAAAGGCTGAGGTTGGAGGATTGCAAGTTAGAGTCTAGCTTGGGCAATTTAGTCATTTGGCAAGACTGTTCTCGAAATGAAAATAAAGATAAAAATAAAAATAAAGAAATAGACTTAGGAGATAGCTCAGGGAGAAGGACCTGGGCTTAAACCCCAAGGACACAGAAAAACAAGAGGTATATGCAAATGAAAGAAAAATTTGCTTACTTAAATTAGTCCAAAGATTTATTAACATAAACCAATTCAAAAGTAAGTCAATTATACCAAGTAATTTCACATTTTTGGACTTTAGAACTTATTTATTCTTCTTTGAGATACCTGCCACAGTTACTCATTTTAATAGATGTTTTAGTGAATTCTGGCCCTGAATTTCACGTTATGATTTTTGTATAACTAGTGGTTGGATTTAACTAGGTTTGAACTAACAGTTTATCATTTGTCTTGTTTAGTATATAAAATATATGAATTTATTTATATTAGAGGCAAAAATCCCCCATCCTTCCTCTTTCTGCAACACTTTCATTTTTTTCTTCCAGTAAATACCTTTAATAAGCACTTTACTGGTACAAGTATTAAGTACAGGGCTCCTAACAAATTATTCCAGTGAATGTCGTTATTAGTCATATCGTACGTATACAGTCAGTATTAATGAAGGGCGTATCCTTTTTGGAGATTATAAGACTTCCTGGTTCTCAAAAGAACAAGTAGTGCAAATCCAAGTTCAGACTTGTTGTGGTTATATCATTATGACTCAATATTATGGTTGAAATCAAGGCCTACGATCTTTTAATAATATAAATCTTTGAAATGAAAATACCATAATAATTACGGTGTTTCAGATGACCTACACTTACAATTCTTCTTACATTTCTTCTATATGTTTTCTATAGTGTGTGCATACTTCTTAAAAAGCATAGTACAAAAAAATTTAAGATTTTAAGCACCATGTTTATCAAGATGTTTAGAAATTGCTCATTTGTGAGTGATTTTAGTTGTTTCATATGACCTTGAAAATTTTATAATGTTATTAACAATGTTACCAAAGAGTACCTTCTTGTGTTTCCCAGTGATAAAAACTTTTGTATTACAGGGGACTAAGAGCTTTTCTCAAAATCTCTTTTGTTTTTCACCTCAGAATTTAGGCCTACTTGAGTGAAATAATTACAGGCAAGACTGAACAGATGTAACAATTCCCCAGATTCCAACAATTTCCTGCTGGCGTGTGCTGCCAGTCCTTACTGGAAGGGGTGGTGTTCCGTAGGGCTATCATAAAGTTTGAGTCGTCAGACTTGTTTATTGTATAATTCAAGTCAAATCCATTTCATTGATGAAGTTATTTCACTTTCCTTAGGAAAAAAGTTAGAAAGTAACATAACACAGTATGCTCAATATTATGCTTGAAGTCAAGGCTTATAATCTTTTAATAATATGAATCTGGATTTAACAGATACTATTTTAACACATTTTCTTGAGCTCATATCTTATTTTTATTACATCTTTTTTGTTTTTGTTTTTGAGACAAGAGCTCTCTATGTAATCCAGGCTGGCCTTGAACTCACTATGTAGCCCAGGTTGACCTCAAATTTACACAAGTTCTCCTGCCTCAACCACCTGAGTGCTAGGATTACAGGTGTGTGCCACTACATCCAGCTCCTGTTTTTGTTTTAAAATATTAAAACTAAATATATAACTGAAACTTCATCCCTGTAACCCTTTATTCTCTTGCTTCCTCAAAGGCAACCACTATTCAAGAGTTGGTAAATCTCATGTCTATTTTTCTTCTTTTATTACATATGGAAAGGATTCATGAACAATATGGAAGATCGTGCACTTTTAAGCTTTGCATAAATGGTATCATGCTATGTGTATCCTTCTTCAACATGCTTCTTTCATTTAACCCAATGTTTTTGAGATGCTGATGCATGCAAATTTAGTTTATGTACTTTACCAGACGTAATAAGCCAGTTTATTTATTCCCCTATGATGTTTCTGTATTTTTACAGTAAAAAAAAAAATGTATTACTAGAATGAGGAATTATTGTGTTTATCTCCTGAGCACCTGAATGGGAATTTCTTTAAGGAAGATGTCTGTAGAAAATCTTAACTCATAGTGAAAGTGCACTTTTAGTTTTTCTAGATTTTTCTAGGTTACTCCCTAAAGTCTTTGTATAAATTTACATTCATGGGTCAATATTTAGATTTCTGTTTCTCCATAGCATTACAAACATATGGGTATTATCCATTTTAAATATTTGTCAGTTTGAGAGGTAGAACTTTAACTCTTCTTTCTTTTCCCTGTGTAAAATAGCTGGTTGAGTTTTGCTACTATGAAACCAGCGATAAAATTGCCTTTTATTTCCTTTAGGATCTCTGGTACAAAGCATTAACCATTCCTTATATTCTTAGATTAATGACCTCACATCATAATTAGTCCCTGTATAGCTGTGGACTTCTTTTAGCTGTTTGTTTGTAAATAATGACATGGGTACCCATGAACTCTCAGATCTTGCATCCCATCACCTGGGCTTTTAAAGTGTTTATCATATCCTTGTCTTTCAGGGTTTTATTCTATTTAACATTATGTCAAGTTTCGCCCATGCTCTTTCATGCAGATGTAGTGTTTTCCTTTTAGCACTCTGTTGTGTGACTAAAACACAATTGTATTAGTGAGTTTTCCAGTTGAAGCAAATTCTTTTTTTTTTTTTTTTGTACCAGAGATTGAACTCATGACCTTGTCAAATGCTTGAGCCACTGAACTAAATCCCCAGCCCCGAAGCAAATTATTGAACACCCACAACTTACAGGAGGAAATGGCTTATTTGGCTTATGGGTTCAGAGGAGTGAGTCCACAGTCAGCTGGCTCCCAGGCAAGAGCATCATGGCAGAAGGACGTGGCAGAGTGAAGCTGCTTAGTTTGTGGTAGGAAAGCAGAACAGGGGACCGGCACCTCGAAGAAGAGGCCAGTGCCCAGATTTAGTTCCCAAGGTCACACTTCTATGCCCCACTCAGACACACCCAGAAGTGTGCTCCACCAATCTTCTAAGTGACTCCCAAGACAATCCAGTTGACTTTAGATTTAACTTCCATAGCACACTCAACAGTGTATAGTTGAAAGCAGTTTTAGTAGTTTGTAATTTTTTGCTTTTTGATCATTATTGTCAACACAATCCTTATTTACTGCAAAAATGAGGATTTAAAAAATCAAACTGCCATAAGTAGAATTGATAGATTTAGGATATGTAAATTTCCACTATACTGATCTTTGAAAATTTTTGTAAGACTTACCAATAAAAGCATTCAAATCCAGTGTTTATTTTGTGTTTAGATTTTTAACAACTTTTCAGTTTCTTTAATAGATATAGTATCATCCAGGTGTTCTGTCATCTCAACTCAGTTTTGTTAACTTTCAACAGTGCGTCCATTTGTCATTTCATCTAGGATTTTAATCTAATTTGAAAAAAATATTGAAAGTATTCACTTTTCATTTTTAAAACTTAATTATATCATTAATATTATGCTTCCTTTATTATTCACAGTATTATGTCTCTATTACTCAATGTGTACTTTAATTTTGAGTGCTTTGTAAAACAAGAGTTGAACTTTCTTAATTTATCTACATTTTCTATTTCACTATCTTAATTATCTCCTTTTTAACATCATTTGGGTTTGCTGTTTGTTTCTAATTTTTGTACATTGGACATTTGCTCTTTAATTTTAGTTATTCTAATGTTTTTAGTCAAGACTATAAATTCCTCTCAGTATTGTCCAAACTATTAGATATAATATTTAGATATAATATTGTTTAGATATAATATTTAGATATAATATTGTTATTTTGTCTTCGAGGATTTAAAGATTTGTACCATTTGTTTTTGGACCAATGGGTTTTTAGTGAGGATTTTAATTTTCTTATTTCTAGTTTCTATATTGTGTTGTGATTAGAGAACATGATCTCTATGCTACCTTTTTGCTGAAGTATTTTGATATATATATATTTAGATCCTGGCATATAGTGCCAGGAGTGTGCCAACTCTTGCCTGTGTTGACTGAGAAGAATGTGTTTTTTTCTTTCACTTCTCTCTTGGATAAGGTACATCTGCCTGGGGAGGCTGAAGTAGATAGATGAGAAGCTTTGTTCACATGTAGGTGTAACATAATGTAATTTCAACAAACTGTAGATTGTATACTTTTGAGATGCATGAGATAAAGCAGACTCATAAGTGGTTCAAATGGGATAGACCCAGATGAGTTTACATGCAAATTTCTTCAGTATTATTTAGTCAGGTTAGCTATGGGAAGAGAATGTCATGCTAACAGAAACCCACCAAACTTTGATCATCTTTTTCATCTGTTGCAATCTACCTGGTGAACTTGTATCACGAGATGTTTTGAAAGATACAGCCAAGCTCTCTGTGGTGATCCTTGATGACGCTTGATTCTTTCTCTTTGCAACAGGGGGGCTGAGCCCTATTTGATTTTTACAGCAGTACTGGTCTTTCAATCAATGCTCATTATTGAAAAATGTCAATAAAATTTTATATCTCTAATAAGGTCTTTTTAATATTTTTGTCACTAATCTGATTTAATCTTTATTTCTTGAATTATTTGCTTTCCCTGTATATTTGCACATATATTCTATATATTCTAGATTTTGCTAATTTCTCTTATTTGCCAAGTCAGTGTGATCTCTTAGATATGGCCTATTTCTGTTTTATATTGATATTCAATGCAGTGAAAAATTTTAGATTGATGTGAAAAACATAAATACTCTCATTATAGTTTAACTTTTTAAAAAACGTTTTTGCAATTTTTCAAAATATAGTCTCTTTCTTTTTTCCTCCTTTCCTTCACTTTCTTCTTTCCTTCCTTTTTCTTGATAGCCATTAAGTTGTTGACATAAATTAATAGCTTTGCATAATCTAAGAGAGTTATTGTCTATACTCTCCTATTACCAAACGAAAGGTCCTAATGAAGCAGGGGTTTAGGGCTTGATAAAACTGGCAGGAAGTGGGTGTGACCTGTTAATTACAAAATTCCAGGACACATGGGCAAAACAGTTCCCAAAGCCCTGCATGGACTTCTCACGAGAACTCTCGGGTTTCATGGGATGCCTTGACCTGAGGTCAGCCTGAGGCTTGGGTGATACAAGGATGTCCACACTGAGTTTCAGCCACTGCGTTCTGTCTGGCATGGTGATTCACGCTCATGCTGTAGAGTGTACTGATTTTCCTACTTTTACTTAGCCTGAAGGAGACTCCAGCTTCCCCAAACCCAGCACTTTGAAATATTACTTTAATCACTTTTTATTTTTATGTTATGTTGTCTAAACTTTGGGTGTAGCTATGTTAATTTCAGTTAGTTTTATTTTTATCAAAGAGTAAGGACATACTTCTTCAGTGAGCTAATGTCTTTCTTTTTTAATATCTTTCTCTATTCTGCCAAGAACCTCTTTTTGTTCTTCCCAGAGTCAACATTTTTCCTTACTAACCTGATTTTCTCCTGCTCTTTGCCTCCAAATCTCTAAGTGTTGCTTCTATTACTAATAGTTTTAATTTTGTGCATTATATACCAACTTTCTACTGTGAAAGACAATGAGTTCGTGCTCTTCTTCTTGCCTCTAATTCATTCCTTTCACTTTCCCATTAGAGTTATATCATAGTTTTGTCTATACTATTGGGAGTTAATGATGATAAAAATACTCAACGCTCACTGCTTTGTTATAGACAATGGGCTAAGATTTTCAAGATGCAGAAATAAAAATGCAATCCCAGATCAGGCAGCAATGAAAATGAACAGATACTGTTTAAGAAGGAAAAGAAAATGAACCGATACTAACTCTTTCATATAATTATTAGTGTGGTAGTATTAGGGGGGAAAGAATAAAGAATGTGTATCTTAAGGAAATACAATTTCAAGCAGAAGGGATATCAAGAATAATGCTTGCAAACGTCCAAAGGCTGACCCATCCTTATCTTGCAGGAATAACAAACAATTGCAGATGTAAGGAGAGTGTTACTAAGAGAGAAAACAAAAATGGAAATGTGTTGTCAGTTCCTACATATTCTCTCCAGTTTGAATTGGGAAACTTTTTCTGTGAAAAGGCACATAGTGGATATTTTCCACTTTGTGGGCCATTTGGTCTCTCTTGTATCTACTGACTAGTGCTGTAATATGAAATCAGCCTAGACAATAAATAAATAAGTGGACATGGCTGTGTTGTTATAAAACTTTATTTGCAAAAATCACTTGCATAAGTCATTTCAATGGTTTTGTATTGCTTTGTTCCAATTGTAATCAAGATACTAACAGTGAGTTAGCAAATGTAGCCAGAAAAGCCTAAAATATTTATTGTTGGCTTCTGCATTAGGTTCACAAAAATGAGTTGGGCAGTTTTCCCTTTTATTGTCATTTCTTTGAAATAACTTCTCTAAGAAAGGAATATCAAGAATATCCTTGACTCAAAATGAATAAAAAGTAGGTCCCATCTTTTACAGATAAGATCTAACAAATTTTCATGAAAAAAAAAAACCCACTCTTAGAGAAGCTGTTTCATAGAATCTCAAGCTCTAGTCACATTTCCAATGTTAGTAATCACATATGGCGAATGGGTAGCATGTGGAGTGACCTGGTTCTAAAAGTTTGAATGCTGAGCCGTCCACATCCAACTGTACCATCCATGCAAAGCTGGGGTTTGGATGTGCTATGAGGCATCATATCTATCAAGGGGACTAGAGTTTATAGAATTAAAGGAAGTTTTTCAGGATCTATGGCAAATCTGGATCTCCTAGGAACTAAAATAGGCATTTATCACAACGACTTTGTAAATATTGCTCATCTCTGGGTATTATTATTATTATTACTTGCGAGAATTTTAGCAAACATGGCTGGGGACACTGCTCTGGTGGTTCTGGGATCACACCTTTAAAACTTCCAACAGAAGAGAAACAGTAATTCTAGTTATATTTAGAAATATCCCAGGTTGTGTTACATTCTGATAGGAGTGCAGCCAGACAGATGATTATTTTTTTGTAAGGTTTGGATTATATGCCCATATCGATAATTGTGAGATGAAAATTGTTTCTACCAAATGATGAGTGTCCCAACATATCCTGTCTATTTCATCCACGAAATGCTTTGGGGGCTCTGGAACTATTCCTTGTGTACAGTAAACTCTAATTAAACATTGAGGGACAATCTCTTTAATTTGACTGAAATATTTATAATAAATCCAAAAGCAGGAGAAATATA
This sequence comes from Dasyprocta punctata, assembly GCA_004363535.1. Classification (NCBI taxonomy): domain Eukaryota; kingdom Metazoa; phylum Chordata; class Mammalia; order Rodentia; family Dasyproctidae; genus Dasyprocta; species Dasyprocta punctata. Next base: position 33,858 of record RJWM01007754.1, on the reverse strand, counting down.
AATTCATTTGTTTTGAATTCATGTTTATGACACACATATTTGAAGACTATTCAGTGATTTCGTTTACAAGTTTAAGAGTGGTGATTGTGATTGTTAACATTAAAAGTAACCCAATGTTTTCATTGTAACTTGCATTTTTTTGCAAATTTCTATGTGATTAGAAGATATATATGTAGTTGTGCAGGTTTGAAGATATTTTGAGTGTGATCCTTACCTGACAGGATAATCTTTTTGACGTTTAGTCTAATGTGAAATTTTTTCTTCACAAATATATTTTTAAATACTGTAAAGAAAGAGAGTGTTAGTTAATGTTGAAAGAACATTTTTCCTTCTTTAGAATTTAGCTGATTTCATGTCTGAATGGGGTCTTATTCCCAACTTATTAGTCTAGGTCATTTATAATAAAATTTAAAATAGAAGTGTGGCACTGTGCAGAAACAGACAGAAAGTTGCTTGCTGGGAAATGTAGGGAGTCTACTTTTAACTCATATTTCTTCAGAACCAATACATTACCCTTTTGGGAAAACAAAAACCTTTCCTCTCCCTTGCCTGGTCATTAATCAGGAGAATTGTGTGAGTGGCAGGGTGTGTAAGGAGCAGGAGGACAATCTTTATTTTGCTTCTTTTATTTTTCTAGAAATTCCAAAGAATTGAGGAAAATGTCCCATTTTAAGTTTTTTGAAAGCTGTAACTCCTGAGAAAATTATTAATTTTGGTTTTATAAATGCTCCAACTTGGTAAATTCAAAGCAAATTATTTAGAATATAGGTAGATAATGTGAAAAGAAAATTATGTAGCTTTGGGTATTTGGATGGTTAAACATTGATGTGGTGTAATTTCCTGAGATGCTAACCTACTGGAAAACTGACATTTTCCATGATACTTTTTTAATGGCCAGTTCTCTTGTAAGTCATCCTGATATCCCCTTTATCCATTCCTACTCCTGCCCTGGCTTTCCTCTCACACATGTTTTTTGTTGTTTTTGTTCAAAAGTTCAGAAGCATATTTAATGGTGTGTATAAATGGAGCTTCTGGGTCATGAGAACATCCAACTGTCCTCATTACATTCAAAACCATATATAAACACAACCAAAAGTGATACTAAGATTTTCTTTTCTTTTTTTTTTTTTTAGCATTTGGTTTTTAGATACTTTGGAAAAATAAAAGTCTAAAAGTGTTTTTCCCTTTTGGTTATTGCAAAGTAAATACTTTAATTTTAGCTTTTATTTTTGTCACATTTTATTTTAATTTTTATAATCTTTTTAAAATTTTGTTTTTAAATGATACCTAGCAACATAAAATTGTACATATTAATGGGGTGCTATGTGACATCTCAGTACATGTGCTGTTTCAATGCAATAGTACATAACATTTAAATCAGGTTATACATGTCTTACCTTCTCAAACGCTTAACAACATTTGTTCTTAGTGACAAATTCCAAATCCTTTCTCTCAGCTTTTTGAAATGTGTAATACATTATTGTTATTTGTAATCACTCTATCGTGCAATAACACCTCAGAACTTCTTGATCCTATTCAGCTGTAACTTAGTACCATTGATTTTAGTGCATGTCAAATTTATAATCATAACAATGGCTCATGCATCCAGAAAAAAAAAATGATGCATAACATTACCTTCTACAACTACTTTTCTGTGTATTCCTTTTTAAGCTTTTGGACCACATATGCTTGTATATAATTATAATTATTCTTAATTTTGAAATTAGAATTTTTTGATGATGTGTGGAAGAACATGCAAATGAAGAATAAGTATCTTCTTTGTTCAGGAAACCATCTAGGGCAGACGAAAATCAGAAAATGACTATTTTCTGAGTCATCATGACTTTTAAATTTGCCACATTTAGTTGTTGATTTTAAATACCAGTTGACTATGGGTCATAAGAAATAATTTTATCATTCAGAGTTTAGCAAGACTTACAGTTATTATATGTGTAGCAGCACTGGAATGTAAAATCTTTCTGGCTTTGTAAATCTTAGCTTTGACTGTGTTGCTAGGAAACTCAAACAAAAAAACATGAAAATAAGTATGATACAAATTACGAAATGTAAATTTTGTTGTTATAAACAATGCAACTTTGAGTTGCTTTCTCTTGTCAAAACAGTTGTGCATAAAACATTTTTATACACGAGTTAAAGCAAAAAGTAACTCCTCAAACTGCAGTAATCATTTCCTGTTTCACTTTTGATTTTCTTTGCAGTTGAAGAGCTTTCCTCCCTCCCTGGGAGTTGCTTTAAATCTCTAGGAAGCCTGTTGCGAATTTCCCTCCTCTGGATTGGTTAAGATCTCTTTAAAGTGTGTGCTGCTTTGTTCTCAGAAAAGCTGAGGTCAGTTGAGCAACATGCTGCTACTGTTAAAAAAAAAAAAAAAAAAGAAAGCCGAAAAAAAAAAAAAAACAGCTGAGTAATGCTGGAGCCCTCTCATGTGGCTGATGCAAACCTGGAGAATTTGCATCATCATGTAGCTGGAGTAAGTTGGTGTGACAGGCGGGAGGTTAAATACAAGCCCATGAGGAAGCTGAGCTGGTTTGTAATGATAGGGCAGCAACCGCTGCCGCAGCCACGGGGACAGGACCAGGAGGTGGGAACCCAGCGCACCAAGCATGTACAGGTGTTTCTGAGGAGTAATTAGAGAGCCGTGGAGGCTAAGATACACCTTTGAGTTTTTACCTGTGAACACAGTAGCTCTGAGAGAGACGCTCTGAAAGCAAAGAGGAAGAGACTGATCAGTCACACCAAAGAGACACTCAAGTCGAAAGTTTTGTTTTGTTTTGTTTTGTTTTTCTTGCTGTTTTGTCTTTTCCCCCCGGTGTGTCAGAACCATGGTTAGAAAACCTGTGGTGGCCACTATCTCTAAGGGAGGTTACCTGCAGGGAAATGTCCACGGGAGGCTGCCTTCCAGGGGTGGCAAGGAGCCTCCGGCGGCGGGGCAGGAGAGAGTGGTGCTGAAGAAGAAAATCACTCTGCTGAGGGGAATCTCCATCATCATTGGCACCATCATAGGAGCAGGGATCTTCATCTCCCCGAAGGGCGTGCTCCAGAACACCGGCAGCGTGGGCATGTCTCTCACCGTCTGGACCGCCTGTGGGATCCTGTCACTTTTCGGTGAGTGCAACTCTTCTCAGGGGTTGTGTGTGTGACTGGTGGGGCTGGGAAGTTTGTTTTCTGGGAAAGCAAAGGGTAAATGTTTGAGAAGCGAATGAATGGCAAAGATGCCACGGAATTTTTGTTTAGGTATGCGAAGTACGCGAACCCGGTGCGGACGGCTGGCAGGCTCCTGAATTCCCTCTGATTGCTTCCTGCAGGCTCTCCTCGTTTTCCTCGACTAACACAGACTCTTTTTCTGCACTTTTCCCTGTGGTGATGAGAGCAAAGGCTAACTTTGATGTCCCAGAGAAAATGTACGCTAAACTTTGTGTCCTGAGCAGTGGTGTTTGGTTACGGGGGTTGGGGGACATTCTGGCAGCTGGCGCGCTGAGGGAAACACCTGTGAAGTGAAACCGGTGTGGCCTATTTAGGTGTGGCACTGAGAAGTCGGCAGAAGTTTCTCTGACTTTTCATTAGCAAGACAAACGGTGGCAGCCTTCTCTTTTGTAATGTCTTAAGCTTGTCAGTTCCTAATAATCTTTTAAAAGTCCTCGACGTGGAGGGATATATCACGGAGGTAACTTCCATCTTAATCATAAGTGGGGGTATTGCAGAGGTCCAAGCAAATATCAAGCTTTTGTTTGTGTTTTTTCTTGAGACCTGTAAACTTTTGCAACACACGCTTTAAAAGTGCAGTTGAGTGTTAGTTTTTTATACTTGCCCAGATCTATTTTCTTCATCTCTATTTCACTTGGTCTCCAGGGAAACATAACTTGTCCAACTGTTCACCGAGTGAATTGGAAAAGAATTGGTAGAAGAGGTATGATCACTATGTTTTCTTCAAAATGTGCATCTGCCCTATTGATTCAAGAATTAGTAGTGAAAAGTAAATAAATCCCCTCTCATCAGGTGGGTAAATTCCTAGAAAGCTACCTGAGTTAATTCTAAAGGTGACACCAACTAGTACATTGTCCAAAAAAAATTTTTTTTTCCAATTTGATGTATGCTGTGGAGTAAATGTCTAAGATAGTTTTACTCTTCTCTGGAACGTAGTGTGCTTTGATTCCAAAAGATACTACCTCTAAAGTTTCTAACACATTGTCCTAGCTCTACAACCAAGCACAGTACTTACTGTTAGTCTTATAGGCACCAGTCCATTCATTCTTCCTATTCAGATGTCACCATGTTTTATTTAACTCATTGGTTGGGGTAACATCTAGGGAATTTAAATTTTTTTTTTTTGAGGAAAGTGTGTTACAATGGAGTTTCAGTAGAGAAAGATCTATGGAGGAATTATTTTTAGGTTTTTAAAAGAGAGTTTGCAGCTAGGTGTGGTGGCACATGCCTATAAACCCAGCACTTGGGAGGCTGAGGCAGGAAGAGTTCGTGGTATTATTTATGTAAATAGCTTACACTTCATAAGATGTTTAGTAACACTGGTGTGTCATTGTTCTTCCAGTGCTGCTCTCTGTCCTTGGAGAATACTTTAGAGTAATATGCTTATGAAAAACTCTGATAGAACCCTCAGTCACTACTAATATTAAATATAATTTCTGGCTTTTCAACAAAGAGAAATTTAACTGTTGCTCTTAAGTGACATTGTGTACCCTTAGCCTTTGATCTTCCTACAGCACTTGGTATATAAAGAAAAAAGTATGTAATCAGAAAGACTACAGTGAGTTTCTTGGACTTCGCATACTTATGTAGATGTAGCTCTCACTATGTGATTCAATTTTCACACACAATTAAAGATGTAATAAAATAAATTGTGCACATTATTTCAGATGTAATAAAATAAGTTACTCTGAGTACTGAACTAAACTGGTGTTGACTTGTATGATGAAAATATACTTATCCATAAGTATATTACCTTATGTGGAAGCTAAAAAACAAAAGAAGAAAAGAGCTAAGAGAAGTTAAATTATGCCAGAGTTAATGTTTTTCGATTACTAATTAAAGGGGATGTGTTCATATATTAATCAGCTTATCAATAAATTTGCATTCCATTTTTCACTTGAATTACAGGTAGCTTTTTTTTTTTTTTTTGAGTTTTTATTGGAAATAAGGAGGAGAATAGCTCCTGGATTTCCAGAAGAGTGTCCCACATTGGGGTAGTTGTGTGGCCTCTCAAATGACAATTACATACAGGCAAACTGTCTATAGCAATTGCTTAAACATTTAGTGTTCACCTATCACAGATGGCTCTGTGGATTTAAAATAACCAACTGGGATTTTTTAAATCAGTTCTTCAACATCTAGGGTTTGTAGGAAACTGGAATCTCAGAAGGAACTTGTTAATTTGCATTATAATTTCCTCAAAATTTAGGATCTTAGT
>RJWM01007754.1:0-28318 GCA_004363535.1 Dasyprocta punctata | reverse complement strand
CTGGGATTTTTTAAATCAGTTCTTCAACATCTAGGGTTTGTAGGAAACTGGAATCTCAGAAGGAACTTGTTAATTTGCATTATAATTTCCTCAAAATTTAGGATCTTAGCGGGGAGAGGCTATATTTCCCTTCAGGATCTGAGTAAGGAGGACTCCACCTCCTTTTAGTAGGTAGTAAACTGCATTCCATGCTGCCTGAGGAAATTCATTCTTTGTCCAAAGTCCTAGTGCACTGTCTTCTCTTAGTTTTAATCAGTAGGGCTGGCTGGTCACTTCACTCTATCTCAGGCCCTTCCGCTAGTTGGCTGGCTTACTCATAAGCTAACTAAATAAACTATTTTCTACATTTCTTCTCTCTGAAGAAGTATCCTTAACTGCCATGAAGGGAGAGCAAAAACTGAATGTAGCAGCTTCATGCTGAAAGGGGTTGATAGAGGGGAGACAGCAGTCAACAACTTTCTCCAGAGAGCAAATTTAAGAGGCCTTGGAAAGAAGTCATGTTGGGGTTTGGCAAGGATGGGCTTTCTTTAGAGGATTCATCTAGTGGATCCCAATGAAAGGAGTCTACCACATTCATCATTGGCCTCACCTGCATGCCCATTTGGAGTTTGACAGCCTCTAGGCAGGAAGAAACAAATTTAACCAAGAGATTAAGAATGCATGGTCCCAACATAAGAACCATAATGAACAGACAAATTGGGGAAGGAGTCAAAGTTACACACTAGTTTTAAGGAACTGGACTAAGGATCGTAATGAGTTGGGTCCTAGACCTGCCTGTTCATGGAAGTTATCTATACATCTGATATTTATTTTGATGTGAATTATTGATCTAAAGACAAGTTTTGTTTGTTAGTGCACAGTTCCCTCTAGTTATGCTTGTAAGAAGGTGGGAAGTTCCGTGGTTTTGAAGGCCAATTTTAGCTAAGGAATTCCAAGACCCTTCTTCAGCTTCCATAGCAGTTACTGTGGCTTTCTAGTCTCATTGAACCATAATAGTGGTTAACTACAGGTGTAGCTGGAGACGTCAGCAGAGGTCAATGTAGTGATTTGAGCCTCTTCACTATGCCTAGCCTGTATCACTATTATTTTTAGATATCTTTGGTCATACTTTCCTATTGGGTATTTAAGACCAAGTTAAAATGAGACCTGTGTTAATCAAAATTAACTTTTTGATGCATATGTCAAGGTAAGTCAGGGCTCTTCGGAGGTTACTTTTGGAATCATGTACAGAACCTCTTTGTTCCTCTATCATTGTCATTTGCTAAGATGGGTCACAGTCTTGCTTGACTGTGTGGCTTCCCGTGGAAGCCTGGGAGAGGTTTCTCTCTTTAGTGATCCTCCTTTGAACACAGTGTACACTGGTTGACTCCTTTTCTCAGAGATACAACAATCTTCCTGCCCAGGAGGTTGGGTGACTCACCGAAATTGTGGGATCTTGTAGAAAGTTTTCCCTTATATGCTGAGTCATTGGTAGGTCTAGATCAAAATATTGGCTGTCCTCTTAGCCCAGTCATCCATCTTTTTTGCTTTGATTTTCAAAGGTGAGTTGTTAAACACCCAGGAAATTATTTACCTAAGTCTTGCAGTAGGAATAGCAGGTTTAACTATCCTCTCTAGATATAAAGCACCTTGAAATATAAAGTATGACCAAAGGACTGTTATTTTTTTTACCAATCATAGACATCTTAGAAGGCAAATTCCTGTAGAATGTTAACAGATAACAATTATAAAGTTTTACAGAGAAAATTTGAGGTCAAGGGTAACATGCCTTTTTAGAATGACAATCATGGTAATATTATATGAGAACCATTAGGTTTTGCTATTAACTCTGAAATTCATTTAAATCTCCATTTTATTATAAAATAACTTTTTAGTCCATTTTATTATAAAATAACCTTTAATTACAAAATATTAAATGACAGAAAGAAACTTTTACCTAATTTGTTATCTTTTAACTATCATCTGTTACTAGAGTGACATTTAAGTACAATGTACTCGTTTATAGTCATAATTTTCAAGTTGGTAACTTGCCCAGTTTTTCCCAGAGTCCTGTAGTACTTCATCCCAAAAATTATTAAACAAATTATTATAATGTACTTGAGTTACAATGAAAAGATTGAGCTTTTTATAGCTAAAACAACAAGGTTTTCTTATTCAGAGATACTCCTTGTTAAATTTACAAACCTAGATTAAAAGACTAATGATCTATATTCTATTAAGATAATTGCTTTTTTATTTTTTATTTTTTTGGTACCGGGGATCAAACTCATGACCTCATGCTTGCCAGGCAAACGCTTGAGCTTCTAAGCTAAAATCCCCGGCCCCAAGAGAATTTCTCACTGTTAGGCTTTTGGTTACTTAAACTAAGCTTTAAGAGTTAAAGAGGATTTAAGTGTTGGCTTGTAAAATGTTTTCAATGATCAGTTGCTGATTGGTTAAATTAACAACTATTATTTTTAGTTTATGATACAACCTGTATATCTGTGGCTAGCAATACATCTGAAGACAAGATATGCTGTGAGTCTAAGCTTTGAAATTAAGTTTATGAAATTAAAATGACATAAACTTAAGAAATTCAAAGTAACTGATAGGTGCTTTCTTTTATACAGTATGCATCTGGACCTTAGAGGTAATTTGGCTTCTCTTTAAATTTGGTCTTGTCATTTAAAACTTAATCTACATTTATTGACTTTGATTAAACAAACATTTGTTATTGTCTAAATGAGTTACACTTACATATTGGGTAATAAGTCTATTCATGGTCATAAATACCATTTCTTAAATGTATAAGAGCTCTAAAGATGTACTTTAATTCATTTTTTTTTTTTGAGACAGAGTCTCACTATCTCATTCAGATGGCCACAAGCTTGTGGCAATCTCTGCCCAGCCTCTCAAATGTTGGGTTACAGATGTAGATACCCATGCCCAGCAGATGTCCCTTAATTCTTGTCAGTGCAGTTATACACTCCCTGTAAAATCTGTTACAGGGGTCTAAGTTTTGCCTTAAGAATAAAAACTAAGTAAATATGTACAAATTTTTCTACATAGCTGTGATAATAACTATTGCTAACTGCATGGTATACACCATGTACTTATGTTTCCCAAGTGCACAGGTTTTCAAAGATGCAAAGCTGAAAAATACATCTTATCATACTTGTGACTTCCACGGTAAAGTTATTTATGGTGGTAAAATTTTTTAGGCTCAAGCACCTGGCTTTCCCTTACTTGTTTTTTAGCTACTTGTAATGAAGTGTGCGTGCCAGTCCAGTATGAGACAGCCAGACAGATGATGCAGATACATTTTCTAGCTTATGTTCATGTGATTGTTTGTAGTTGTGTTGCAACAGTTAGAGGTACTCAACGCTGTGCAATCTAGACAATGCCATGCTAATGATGAGCAGCTTCTGAAACCCTAACCCTAACCCTAACCATGTCAGAAAGAAGAACAAACTACAAGAAGATAAACTTTTATTAAAGTTCTGTAACTATGTGACTAAGAGTCAAGAATCTATATACAAGACGTTCTCCAGCTTGCTGTGGTTTGACCTAAGACTTTTTTTTTAACTTCACAATTGTGAATAGTAATAGTAATAATAATAATAATAATAATAATTTTTTCAATATGTAACATAAAATATTCAATACTTCACTGTAAAATAAACTTACTGTTCGATGGTTTGGCCTAATTATAAGCAAATGTAAGTGTTCTATCATGTTTATTATCATACTATCATAGGCTATGTTATGATATTCTGCAATTTAGATGTATAAGTGACTAGCAATATCTTTAATTTATGATGGCATTTTTGAAGTGTAATCCCTCTGTAAGTGAAGGAGCATATTTATTTGATTTATAACCTTTTTTAAAAAGCCAGGGTCAATGCATGGATCTTTATATCCTGTTTTAAACTTTTTCATCTGTGTAAAATGATTATAGAACTTGAGACCCTTAAATGAAAATCTCATTCCCCAGAACTCAATTTAAACCTAGGGTGACCATCCTGAAGCTTCTGCAGATCATACTGAGGTTTGGTATTGATTGTCTGACTATAAATTCTGAGGTATTTAAGACTGTTTCCAATAACATTTTATATTGGATTCTTTTCTGGACAGCCTACCAACATGGTGGCTGTTTCCCAAGAGAGGATGAATTGTAACTAATAATAATTAGTTATATATAAAAGTAGTGTATCGCTGGTCCCTACATATCCATCAGCACACTAGTTTCTTTAGATTTCTCAGTAGAAATTTTAAAATTATAAGCCTTTTTATTCCTATTCTGGATTCTTTTGCTTGGTAAATCTATAGTATGGTCTTAGGGTGTTTTTCCTTTGAGTTTTCTAAAATGAAAAATCTAGGCAGCTCATATATAACACTAGCTTCAGGAATCAGGTAAGTGTTACTAAGATTTCCCTGAGTACTTAAATTACATTTATGTTGAACAATTCTGTATGAAATATGACTGATTAGTAATAACTTTCCCTACACAGTCTCTGAAGTAGCTTGGGCAGCAATTGTGGGTTACATTTGAGCATTTAACAGTATAGAACTTTTTATATGATGTTAAATTTATTTTTCATTTTCTTGACTATTAATTGCTCAAATTAATAAGTATGTTTCATGTGATGCTTGCAATGTGTCAGTACTGGCTTTGGCAATGAATGTCCTTCATATCCACAACTACTTTATAAGGTAAAAATAGAAATTTTTATTTTATAGGTCTTGGAAGGTTACATAGCTTGCCCAATTCCACGTGAAATGTACTGCCACATGTTAAAAATGTAGTTTTTCACATAACATACATTATAGCATCTCTTTTCAAAAAGCAGCACATCCATTGTACATTTTTTAGAAATATGATAACATGTCAGAATTCATTTTGCTGATGAAAAGTATCCTACAAATTAAAAATGAAGCCTTTCATGGCATATAGTCCATACTTTTCTGAACTTACTTTGATTTGCCAGAGAAACATATTTTTTAAAGAGTTCTCAAGCTAATAAATTCGGTGTGGGATAAATATTTATCTTGATAAGAGTTTGTGTTCAAAAACAGGTCAGCATTACTGGTATCCATTTTCTCTCTTTCCCTTCGCTTTCTGGTTTCTAACTCAAAAATGTGAAACACTGAATAGTGTTTTAGAATTTCGTGTTTACCATTTCAAATAAAATGACACTGTTGAAGTGGAATGAACTAGGATCCAGAGGTGAGGAAATCATGAGAGGAACTTGTGGGTCTCAACAATAGATGACGGTTGTTTTGAAATAAGGATGCCATTCAGACCAGAGGAAGTTGTTACATTTCATGCAGCATAGATATTGTTGAGCTAAGGCAATAAAATTGCTTGATGATACATTAAATTTGAACCTTTTTATCATAACCATTTCACAGGAGCCTTGTCCTATGCTGAATTGGGAACAAGCATAAAGAAATCTGGTGGTCATTACACATATATCCTAGAAGTCTTTGGCCCATTGCTAGCCTTTGTACGAGTCTGGGTGGAACTGCTCGTAATACGGTAAGAACATAGGAAAACCTAGTATCACTATTCTTCTGAATCACCTTGATTATTTTTAACTAATTAGAAATGTGCATGGCAAGTGACTCTTTTGTGAACATGTGTACTTTAGGATGTGAAGCCTGTGATACGGCACTTCTCTAGACTAAAATTCTTAGTGCGGTTTTCATCTCTGGCAGTGGCTCACCAACAATGCCAAGCTTTTCAGAGTACCGCTTTTCTTCAGTCTTAAGTTACTCTCTTTTATATTTCTAAGAAACATGCTTATCTAAATTTATAACTAATTTTATTTAACATACATTAAGCATTTCTTTTTGGACTTTCCTAGAATATGAAGCATGAAAATTACCTTGATAAATTATATGTTTTGCCTAACTAGACACAAGTAACTATACTACCAATTAGAATTTTCTCTTATTGAAGGTTATGTTGTTGTGTCATTTAACTTTACTCCGTTTTCATGACTAAGGCATGTCTGTGTCTAACAACTTGGGATATCAGCAGGTCTACTCTATCAAAAAAAATCAAGTTTACATATCATAAATGAGTCACTTCCTCACAGTCAGTCAGGGAATGAGAGTTGTGAAAATCTTTTGATTGTATTGTTGTAAAATGTTCCCCTTCCTGATCTTCTTGGCAATGAATAGTGCTAAGTCACTCTGAATAGCAATTTTCTTTCAATTTTGTGGGGAATTTATGACGTCACATAACATAAGTAGTTTAAGAATAACACAGTCCCTGAGGGGTAAATAGTTTCCTGATTCGTGACTTGCACTTTCTAGTTATGGAATACAATACAATTAACTAGGGAAACTTGCTCTGATTGTAAACTTATCAGACATGCATAGCTGAGAACTTGGGTGAGCTTTTATTCTGTCATTCACAGAATGTGGCAAATGCACAGCAAATTAATTTCCATTGACACTAATCATGATTTTTAGTGTTGAGTCTCTTTTTCCACAAAGCACTTGAGAATAGTATATGTTTCACTATTAAGTCTATTCCTATTGCTTAGATAAATTCTGAGTTACTTAGAACTAATTATAATGAAATAATGGCAAAGGAGTACTTTTCCCTTTTCTAAGATTTCCCTACAGGGGATGTATCTTTTGTTCTTTTTCATTATGTGAATGTTATATATGCTTTAAAGGTCAATATAAATCTTACCTTTCCACAGTCATTTACTTGTTTATTTTAGCTTTTAACATTTCCTTCATCTTTAATTCTTGAAAAATGTAGTTTCTGCTTCTCATTTGACATTGAACTTGATGTCTTGTATTTTTATTTAATATTTTGGGTGTTTGTGTTCAGATTTCCCATTCAAACTGCAAGCATTTGAATGACATAAGATCAGAGCCTACATTTCTTATAACCTTTACACTAGTGCCTTATGTATTCTAGATATAAATTCTTTTCTATTAAATGATAGAAACTTTATACTATTTTGTATGGAATATATTCAGCATTCAAATAAATGCACTAATTTAAGTAATTAAAATGCTGGCCTGTCAGACTGTTGAACTATGGTGTTGGATATTGTTGGACTTGAATTTGTCTTCATCCATATGTTTTTAACCTTGACTAATTGCTTGGCATTAGTGTAAACATAACCATTCCATTTTCTATTGCACAGATACTGTGCTCATTTATTAATTTATTCATTCCACATACTGCCATCAAATAATGAACAGCAAGATAAAGAGATCTGAATTTGCATGAATCCAAATTCTTGCTCTCTAAGAATTGATAATTCATTGTTTCTTTAATTTTGAAAGAACTTTTTTATGATATGTGTGTGTGTTGTTGATAGCAGAAGCTGTGTAGATAAATTCTAGAAGCTTTTGACTGTTCTATATATTCCTTTGTCATACTATATTCATATTGCTGGGTTAATCTTTCAAATACTTGAAGAGAAACAAGATACCTAAGTATTTTAATGTTTCCCTTCTACTACTTATACCAATAATACCTAAATATTCGCATTAAAATTATACCTTTAGAGTAAGTCACTGTTGCCAGGTATAATCTGCAAAGCACATTCAAGGAAAGAAAACTCCAGTAGTGCATATTAGATCATTATATTAAATTCACTCATTCACCATACATTCAATATGCATTGAGTTTCTACTTCTTGGAAGACACTAAATGATGGAGATAAAATCATGATTAAGATGGGCTTATGGAATTCAAAATCTAGTTGGAAGTAAGAGTTATCAATCAGGGAATCACATAAGTGAATGTAAATTTGCAACCATGGTAAGAAGTGTAGAAGGGAAGCTAGGACTCTGTAACAGAATACTCTGGGAGATGTGACCCAGTCAAAGAGTTGCAGAAGTATTTCTGGACCAAGGAAGATCGAACCAAGACCTAAAGAATTAAAAATAGTGAGTTGAAGTCACACGATACTGATTATTCTAGTGGGAGCAAGCCACTGAAGACATAGAGGGAACCTAGACCAGATGGAATCTTGAATGCAAAGGGAAGGATATTAACATATCCAGGGCATGTTTTGAAAATGGTAAACGACATGGTTAGATTTTAATTTATATATCAAAAATTTCTATAAATGATGGAGTACAGGAAACACAGTCTCATCTGGAGAAAAGAGAAAAAGACCTCTAGGAAAAGAAGAAAGGCAAGATATTTATGGTGCTCTCTGGAACCAGCAGGCCGAAGTTGCAAGCACATTAATGGTGGTTGGGTTTAGATGTGAGGGCTAGGTCATCATGAGAAGGAAGAGAAGCTGAAAGAAAAACCAGGCATCAGAAAATAGATAATTCCATGGACTTTCTTGTGAATGGAAAGCATATATATATGAAGAGATGTAAAATTTTCTAATAGAAGTATTTGAAGAATTAGAATAGAATGGTTTATTACCTGTGCTGCTGTGCATGTGAACTGATTTTCTGATGCATTTCTTAATTGTGTAAAATCTTTGCATCTAAATATTTTTATGGAATGAAGAATAAGCATGTATTGGCAAGGAACACTTATTATTGCCAACTTTTTAGACTGAGTTTTGTGTTCCTTCTCTTCACATGCACACTCCATTACATCTGTAGCTTTAACAAATTGGTACTGTGGCTGGCGCTTAGTTATTAACTTACTGAGAAGGAAGACTGTTTCTGGTAAGGCCTAGGTGTCTCAGGATCTTATTTAATCAATGCAAAATTTAAGGAATTAAAAAGTCAAATATTAAGAGAGCAGGGGCCAGCTTGGTAGTTCTCAGACTTGTTTCCAAGGATATTTAAAAACTAGCCAACAATGTTGTAGGCAATTTTTCCTTTGGAATATCCATTGCAGCCTAATTAAATGTGGAATTTTTAAATTATAGACTTTACTGTTGCACACAGTCCATGTGCTAAGTAGTAATACCTTATGATAGAAAAATTTTAGTGAAAATACTAGTTTTTCCTGTGATTTTTCTTTTTTCTTTTCTTTTCTCTCTTTCTTTCTTTCTTTCATTCATTCTTTTTTTCTTTTTAGCCCTGCAGCTACTGCTGTGATATCCCTGGCATTTGGACGTTATGTACTGGAGCCATTTTTTATGCCGTGTGAAATTCCTGAACTTGCAATCAAGCTTATCACAGCTGTGGGCATAAGTGAGTATTACAGGCACAAGCATAAAAGAGAGGGAAGTAACGCAATAGTTGGAGTTTTTGCATGGTGGTATTAGTCACCAAATGAGGTTCTTTTTCCTTAGAATTTCAAATTTGTGTTGGAAAAATATAGAAAGAATACAGATTTTATATAGCCACTGGAATTTACCATATGCTAATTTTGCATTAGGTCAATAGACATGATGGCCAATCTTCTAAAATACATAAAAAGCACTTTGTTGGTAAAATATTAAGTAGATTGTACATGAAGAGAGATTAATAAGAATGAAAACTTAACTATTTTGTGACTTTTCTAAATTGAAAATTAGCCTATCTCAGTGATACGTTGAATTATAACTTGTGTATGGCCATGGAATTCCATCGATGTGCTAGGTTTGTATGTTGTGTTCATACAATTTATAGTGTTAGTACTGTCACTGTGTTACAGTTTTGCTCTCTCTTTGGCCATGATAAGAATTGTCTTTTAAGATCTGATAACTAATAACATTTCTCAACTAGGAAATTTTCTTCATGGGCTAAAATTAGAATGTGGTTCATTTTTTACTAATGGACATAGATTTTGGAAATTGAAGAAAGTGGCAATAAAAAAAGAGGAACATGAACGAAATTATATAAGATATGAAGCCAAGTCTCATTCTAACTCCCTAAAAAAATTCCACAGTGTCATGAGAAAGGATAACAATTCAACATGCCAATCAAATCATTGTTTAAGAGCCCGTATGCTCTTATTTAATTAACAACTCAGAAATAGAAAACTACATAAGAATAACTGAATTGTATGCTCATAGAAAAATGGTTAGGGTACTGTTCTAAAGTGTTTCAATACAACAATAAAAGATACACTTTGGACAGTAGAGAGGTGAGTGGTTATACTGTAGGAAGAAGTTAAGAATTATATCTAAAATATCTCTTGTGGTAGTTACATATATTTCTGAAATTATTTAAATTCATCATAGATTTTCTACTTTATCCATCAAATGTGTACATATGCTTATTCTGTGAATTCTCGGGAAAGACAAAGAAAATTGCTCAAAGTAGACATTTCCAAGTTCTAAAGAGGTAATGATGTGCCTACTTAAATTATCTTGTATTTAACACACATTTACAGATACCAGACATAGGGAAGACAGGAGATGTAAAAGCAAGTCATTTAGCCATTCTGTATCTCTGTGTTCTCAGTTAATCATTTCGGTGTTATAAGGAGTTGAAAGTATTAAGTGATTTTTAAACGAGATAATACGTAGAAAATGTTTTGGGTAATCTTTAATTTGTAAAGAACACAAATGGTAACTATTTATGTTCTTGTGGGAACACAAATGGTAGTTATTTATGTACTTGTGGGAAAACATTACTGGAATTTCAATGAAACTAGTGACCTGCGCTTTGCAGTATTTCCACCCCTCATATACCTCCTAGCATGTTATTTGTGCTCAATAATGTTTTGTTTCTGATTGATTTTATAAAAATACATGTAAGAATTTATGCCTATAGTTGTGTACTTGTTAAACTTGGAGGATTATGTATCTTCAGTGTTCTCAGCTAGCAGGGGAATTAGCGGTATAATGAAATAGAGTTTGTTTGATAAGATGTTTAGATCTAATGCCACGAGTTTTTGTGGGACATAACTCACTGGAGGCAAAAAATCTGGGATTTGAAGTTAGTTTTCTTATGTTTTATGTGCTTTTTGGCTAATAATTAAACCTTAGTTAGCTCAAGTTTATTTATTGGTAAAATGCCTATGAACAGGTAATTTATCTTGAATGACTGTAGAAAAATGAGACTATAGAAAAATGAGTCAGGTGTTTAAGACCTTTAAAAGAGAGCCCTGCGTAGAAAATTCTTAACTAATCTAATGTCCCACTAAAGGATTGAATTAATTGCCATTTTTATATTCACCATATTCTTTTCCCTTGAATGACTGAGACAGTCATATCAGATACTGTTAAAATTGATAAGATTACTGATTGATATTATTGATAACTCTGGAATTGATAATGCAAGTTATTGATTAAATGCTTTAATCAGAGGTTTTTAAGTACATTCTCTATGTAAACCTGAAATTTATAAATTTTGTCTGAGACTTGAAATTAGATGGGTAATGATATTTCTGTTTTCGTAAGAGTAGATGACTTATTATTTTCCAATTTCATTAAACTTTTTAAAGGGAAAATTTATATTTTAGGTGATTAAATGGAAACTGTTCAAAGCAAAGGTTTAAAGCAGTTATGAGAAAGGACAACAAAAAATGTTTGCAAAATGTGTTGTAGCAATTGATGATGGACTTGTTCATGAAAAGCCCAAGTAAGTCTTGGATAAACCTAGACATTTCCTTCTACTTTTGTCACTAGTTATAATATTAGTTTATGCATTTTGATGTTTCTTTTGTAAGCCTGAGATTCAGAAGAGGAACTGTGTTTCCACAATCAGAATCACTTAAAAAGAAAAGGGAGCTTTTTTATAATTCAATGGGAAGTAATTTAAATCAATGGCCTAATTGGGAAAGTCACACTGTCTTTAAGAAGAATCTAGCTTTAATGGAGCAACAGGGGGTGCAGATGGAGGCAGAGAAGGAGAAATTTTCCTAGGGCCAAATCTCTCACATCCTTTATTTTTCAAAGTGACTATAGGTGATTTTCTGCCTGTAGGGTTGGAAGGTTACCGGGATGTAGAAAATAGAGTTTAATTGCATGAATTGCTTCCCTATGATTCTTGAGGGAATCAGGGAGTTTAAACTCTCTAGCTAAGTGTACAAAAAGGTCACTCCTGAAGAGTCTTGCTATCATAGAAAAAAAGTAAAATTCTGTGAAATATAACCAACCATTTGAGAGATGATAATGCGGTAAGGAGAGGAGTTAACTAAATGCTAACGTACCTTCATTTTTTAGCAAGGGCTTTTTTTTTTTTTTTTGCGGCACTGGGGATGGAACTCACAGCCTCACACCTGCCAGACAGGCGCTTAAGCCACTGAGCCAAACTCCCAGTCCTTACCTTCATTTTTTAAAAATGCTAACTTACCTTCATTTTAAAAAAATAAAGTACTCCACTTCTACCAAATTCATAAATATAAAAAGTTTTTGCCTAGGTGAAATTTTGTGTATTTTCATAAAGATGTCAAACATAGAAGTTTTACCCGAGAGTTTTGTGTGTTCACATTTTGTTGCTTTCCTAAAACCCAGTCACTCCATTTATCTTCCGTAAGAGACTATGAACTTCCACTGCTCTTCTGCCTTCAATTAAACATTGAAATATGTTCAATACCTGAAAATATTTAGTCTTTTGTGCTGGTCTCCTAAATCTAGACCCTCTATATATGTACAGGTGAATGGCGCAATATTACTGTTACCAGGTAGCCTGCTTTAACTAAAAGCAGCTCCATCACTAAACCTTACTCGGGCTCTGGGTTGCTCGCCTCTCCCTGTGGAGTTAGATTCCAGGTTCTTCTTGTCTGGAACAATGAAATGAACAGAATGAGAAACAAACAAACAAACAAACAAGCAAACAAAAACAGTGGCAAAATGTATTTGAGAAAGTAAAAGTGAAAAGTGGGGAAAGAAAGTGGCTCTGCAGAGCAAATGGGCTGTGTAAAAGGAAAAAGCGAGATAAAAGAACACCCTGGAGAAAGCAGATTGGGCGATTCTGAGGAAGTGCCACCATAACAAATTCTTCTTGTGGCGCCTCTCCTTTATGCTGTCCAAATCTGGAGGAAACCTGCAGAATTTCTTTTTTATTTATTTATTTATTTATTTATTTATTTTTAATTTTATTTAAGCGAAGAAAAACAAAACAAACAAAAACTACAACAACAACAACAAAAAACGACATATATAGTAAAAACAACAAGCAAAAGAGACAAGCAAACAACTAGCATAAATACACAACATTGCAGGTTTACAAGACCGGAAGATAGAAGCTTGACAATGGTTGCAATTTGCACATCGTTATCTTTAAAATGGCTTCTTACATTAACAGATATAGACATGCAAGATTGATCCAATCATATGAGTATTAATTGTTCCCTCTCAATACAGAATTTCTACACAGAGGTCTTGAGATGCAGTGCTGAGGGCTTTAGGAACTGTTCTGCGCCTGCCTGGGATTTTGTAGTTAATGGGTCCGCCTACTTCCTCAACCCGTTTTGCCACACCCTACTCTCCTATCTCATTACCATAAGAATACTTTATTTAAAATGTGAGATCTAGTCCTAGGTCTATACTTGACAAGCTTCTCTGAGTCCTAAATCCTTTCCTAGATTATTTTATATGAATGAATTAAGAGTTACATACTACATCTCTGACCATGTAGGTGTAGTGGGGGAGGAATAAATAAAATAAAATTTGTGTTGCATTGTGAAAACCAATTGATGGGTTCTACAAATGTAGTACTGTATTTTATTTTTCTTCAAACTCTTTTCCTAGTATTAAATTCTATGAAAGAAAAGTCTAGAACTGGTTCTGTACTAGCATTTCAAATATAGCTCATGGGGAGTGCCTTTATTTGATATTTCTGAAGCCTGGTATACCACTCCATTTCTACTATAACTAAATTATCAGCACAACCTATTCCTAGGTAGATATGCACAGTGTTAAAACATACAGATACTACAGAACAACAACCATATCTTTTAGGAGGATGATAAATTAAATGTGAAATTTAAGTGTTGTGAGATCCAAGCTAAGATAAACATGACCATTTACAGAGGGGCAGGCCCACTGATGTGAGTTTGAAATAACTGAGTATAGAAATTTTTTGAGCTGTTTCCTTATTGTTTTACCTATGAATTTATGGCAAAGTGTGTGCTCTGGAGTTAAACTATCTAGGTTACAATCTTATCTTCACACTGCTTATTCAAACATAGGCAAGTTAAGTAATATCTTGAGTCTGGGCTGCTTATCGTAAAAATGAGACTAACAATAATGATGTCACCGAGATACCAGGATTGAATAACATTACCCATGTAATGTCTTTGCACACTATTTGCCATAAATAGCAGTTTGCATTTGTTTAATGGTTGCCATTTTTATTTCCAACAGTGAGATTGTATATGTGGACTAACTTTCTGCTTTTAAAAGTGTTTACTGTTATACGACCTCTCTGAAATTCATACATCCAGGGAATGAATTCTAACAAAGAGATAAAGGGAACCCAGGCAGCTATTGCCAAAAGCAGCAGAACCAGTCACTTTATCTCACCATGTAGCATAGATTCATATATTTATTGGTTTGGCATGAAGCAGCTACAAGTCAGAAGGCAGAAAGAACCTGAACCTGAATGAAAACCCAGTATATCCAAACTCTTTAATCTCTCTTCAAAAGCCAAAGGCAGACTTGAATTATGGACAGTGCAGGGAGAAATACTTGCCAGTCTTTAAATCAGAGCACCACTCTTTACCATTCCTCTAAACATCCTCTTCAAATACAGCTCCCTTCAAATATGTATTTCTTATCTCCAGGATTTATAGATAAAGCTTTCGTTGCTGCATTTCAGTTCTTAGGAAACTGTATCCTAAATAAGTAAATAAAAATGATATGGTCCTGTATTTTCATTTCTGTAAAAATTTGAACCAGGAAAAAAAAATCCAAACTGTTGTAATTATTTCCTCATGTGTAAAATTAGCAATTTACTCAAAGGAAGTTAAAACTTGAGTTGGAGAACTGGCTCAGATTTCTTATTATAACAAAGTGGGTAGATAATATGTACAAAAAGACATAGTTTCTGTTTATTTCAGAAACTCAGAATGCTCTTGCATTTAGTGAAGCCCAAATCCCTTTTCAATATTGTTGGATAAGCAACGAACACAGTCTTAAATTCTGTTGTAAGACGCATGATGAACCAGCATTTCCAGCCGCTGGAGAGCCCTAGCGATGCCTCGGCGGGCGCGGGCTGTCTGCTCCTTGTTAAGCTGCACCTTCAGGGTCACCGAGGCGCCTCTCAGCTGGAATGTAGTGCACCAAATAATGAGTGCAATGTCTGGGTGCTCAGATGAAGCAGGGTTTTGAGAAACCTTCCAGAAAAATTGGTCTTAATCAGAATTTTTGTTTCAGTTGTAAAAGAGGAAAGCAAGATAAAGTTATCAATTCATGGTGTTTGGTTTGTTTTGTCTTCTATTTGCTTAAGAAAACTTTATGAAATATAAAAGAAAATCCCAAATATTCACTTTTCCCTATTTCAATAAGCGTTGCATACTCTTGGTGAAATAACAAACCCTCTTTTCCCTTCTCAAATATAAGGATGGTTAGATGTTCCTAAAATAGGATATCCGCCCCCATTTGCTTTCCTTCCCTCTCTACTCCTTTCTTTTTGTCTGCCTACATCTTTTCCTTTGTCTCTTGCTTCTTCCTACTTCTCCCAGGGCCCAGTCTCCATTGGAGTACTTTCACTGATAGTGTTTTGGGTTTTAGAGCTCTGTTTAAAAGACAGGAATGCTGTTCTGTGACTGATGGCACCATGAGCTCATTCCCTGCCCTTCCTTTTCATGTCAAAGCTGAACCTCCTTAATGGAAAAATAATCATTTTCATGTGATGACTCATTTATCAAGTCATTTGCATAGAAAAAGAAAAGAATCACAGAATGATGAAGGGAGCAGGGTTGCACTAAATTGTTTTTAGTATCAAGGAGGGAGAAATAGTTTTATATTTTTACCATTCCTGATAAAATCATACACTTTGCCATGACAATGGACTGGTCTTCCTGTCTTCAGCTTCAAAATAGGTAAAATATTTTCCCTTTCTCTTTGGCCTCCCCTATAGCTGATTCAGGGCTTTGGCCTTGCGAATCATTTTTCTGACTCTTCTTCTAAAAAATTCTTCTTTAGTTACCCCTTATTTCACTTTCTGTGTGGTCTCTGGTTCCTTTATTTCCCCACTTTAAATATTTTAAAAATGAAATTTGATTTCTTTCTTTCTTTCTTTAAAACATTTCCAGCTTTTGTGAAGCGTTTATTGCAGCAAGTCAGTTAATGCAAATGCCACTTTCCTTAGTTACCTCTGTTTTTGTTTTGTGGTGAGAACAGTTAAACAAATTTGAAGCATACTATTCAGTACTGTCAGCTACTGTCACCAAAGCACTACATGTTCATTATAAAAATTATTGAAATATTGCTGAAAAATAAATATCAGAAATTGGAAATTATTTGGCATTTTATCATCTATAGATACTTGCTGTTAGTGTTTTGGTAATTATTCCTTCAGGTCTTTTCCTTTCCTTCTGTCTTTATCTATCTCTTGTCTTTCTTTTATCTATCTATCCATCTTCTTTTTTTTTTTTTTTTGGTACTGGGGTTCAAACTCACAATGTTGTACTTACCAGGTAAGTGCTTGAGCCACTGAGCTAAATCCCTGGCCCTATCTATCTATCTATCTATCTATCTATCTATCTATCGTGTCTACTTTATATACCTATCCATCATCCATCACTATTGGTCAGTAATATATCACGTAATAAATATTTAACTGTATCATGATTTTAATTGATTTTATATACATACATATATATATATATATATAAATGACCATTAAATGAGGTATATTTTAGTCTTCCTTTAAGGATCTAAGTTGTAAGATTTCTACCATTATATATTATGTGCTGATAACATAATGTATTTAAATACTGAAATGAGCTAGTGATTACATTAGACAATAAAAAGTATGAGGGTTACTATTATTATTCTACGGATGGCAAACCTACAATTATAACTTGAATTATGAGAATTCTGTGATTTGTTTTATCCCATGAAATATATTCATATATATTTTTTGTTATTTAGGGATAATGTATCTTTATCAAAATAAAACTTATAAGTAATAACTGTCAATAAGTAAAGTGGCGATTTTTGTCACTGGTGTCACACTAAGCATAATGGTTTGAAAAGACCATCAAGTTGAGATTCTTTGTCTAGGATATTCCCAGTCATTTCTGTAGGATACAGGAAGAAGGTTTTAGAGAATCACCGTTCACCTGTGCTTTAGATTTTCTAACAGAGGATCCAGTTCACTCACACATTCTAACAAAACTGTATTAGTTCTCTACCTGGACAGGCATGGAACTGGATATTGTCAACAGAGAGATGAGTAACCCTCGTTCTCCACTTGACATTTTTATGTTCCACAAGGTGGGAAGGGTAGATAGCTACTGCTTCTTGCGAAACAGTGGGCAGCATCATTAGGAATAGGAAATTTTGTTAGCCCTGGGCCCAGTTTGTATTTGAATCCAGAAATTCTTATGTCTCAAAACACACCTTGGAAGCTTCTGCTTGTGGGGTAAATTGAAAATCAACTTTTCATATGCTAATTGAAAAGTAGAGAAGTGATCCCGAAAGAAAAGTGCTGATTAGCTGGGCATGGTGATTGATGCAGGCCTGTAATCCCAGCACTGGGGTGGGTGGGGGGGGCTGAGGCAGGAGGGTCATTGTGAGTTCAAGAGTAGCCTGGGCTACAAAGTGAGTTCAAGGCCAGCCTGAACTGCATAGTGAGGCCCTCTCAAAAAATAGGGCTGGGGATTTAGCTGAGTGACTTAAGCACCTGCCTGGCAGGTGTGAGGTTGTGAGTTTGATCCCCGGTACCAAAAAAAAAAAAAAAAAAAAAAAAAAAAAAAAAAAAAAAGGAAAGTGTTGATCAAAGTGTTGATTAAACTAATTCTGAGGGTGAAGAATGAGATTTCAGCTAATTTGTCCACGTATTTCTTCCAGAGCATGCCTCATCCTGGGGGGGTGCGCTGTCATTGAGATTGGAAAAACTTGCCATGTGAAGCTAGAGTCAAGTTCAGAAATTTGCATTCTGTGTTGACTTCAGCATTTGATTAGAAAATATTTTTTATATGCCTCTTAGAGTCCTACAATATATACAATATATACAATAATCCTTTCTTACTGACAAATACAAAGAACAGAGAGAAATTGTAACTGTCTCAACTTCTCGAATTATAATGTGCATAAAAATAACCAGGAGACCTTGTTGCAGAGTAGATTTGCATTTATTTGGTCTGAGGCAGAGCCTGAGATTCTGCATTTCTAAAACTTACAGGCAGTGCTAACACTGCTGGTTTTTACATTGCACTTTGCGTAACAAGAACCTAAGATGTCTTTGTGTCCATGAGGGTTTGCCTTTTATAACTTCATCTGTTTGTTTGCAGCTCTAGTGATGGTCCTAAATAGCATGAGTGTCAGCTGGAGTGCCCGGATTCAGATTTTCTTAACCTTTTGCAAGCTCACAGCAATTCTGATAATTATAGTCCCTGGAGTTATACAACTAATTAAAGGTATGGACTGAAAAGTAAATGCTTTTTAAAATACGTATCTGCTTTTGGTCTCTTCTAACACTAACTTTTGCTGGTACCAGCAGAATCCTTAATTAGTCCCTGCTTGTGGAACTTAACCTCCATACCGTCATCTAATTGATTTGGAAGCTGCTACATGGAGGGTGAGTTGGTATTTACAGTTGAGAGGCAGCAAGAGGATTAAGACTGGGTCAACCAACAAAATAAGGCATCAGTAAATTCTCTTGGTATAAATTGCTTGGAGTGAAAACTCAAAGTAGGAAAAAAACTCTGCCAAGATTATTTTTGAAAAAAAAGTCTTTCATTGCAGATAAATATGTTCTTTTATTTTTACTTTAAAGTTGTTCAATAGTAGTAATCAAGTTTAAAGAGAAAAAAGATTTCTGGAAAATAATGAAAGATGGTTGATAATCCTGTTAGTTTTTAGTTATCCTTTCTTTTATCTTGAGAGTAGTATCCTCAGAAGAGTAGTCAGATATGGGGCTAATGTTCCTGGAAAAAATGAATATTTATTTCTTAATAAAAATAGCTTCAAATTCTTAAATTTGATTGTTACATTATTTTCAATATTAAATTTGCATTTCTACCAAAATGAATCATTTTTCTGGAATTGTTTGCCTTAGAGAATTTACTATTTTATAACAAAAGAAGTTGAGAGGCAATGACATTTAGAGTTCTAGATGTCTCAGGAAAGATGTGCATGCAATTGCTTGCATTCCATGGAAATGGTCGGAGGAGGTCTACATAACCTATTTAATTGGCAATGGGCACATTAGTAGGAAATAATAGGAAAGAAAGAATTGTAAAGAAGTGACTTATAACTTGGGCATGTTAAGTATTTAATGTTTACATTGATTTTGTCTGTTGGAAGACAGGGAATTTATAGAGAAATTTAATGACATTGCAGGAAAAGAATTACAACAAGGCAAAGAAAATGCCAAAGTTCAGCAAAATCATCACTGTTGGTAAAGGCATTAAACAATAACAAACACTGAAAGATTGGTCGCTTTGTAGCTGGGAAAAGGAGATGCTGTTGTCCATTTAATAAGCCTAGTGGGAGACCTCACAGCCCTGCTGGCAAAATGCTTTCATCAAATTCAGCAACCTCAGCCAACTTGGAATAAACACAATGAAGATCTTGAACACTAGGGCTTACACTGAAAGGAAGGTTTGAGTTTGCCCTTCTAATTCACCTTGCCCTCCACAGAGCTAGTCTGCTCATCTTCTATTTTATTCACGGGGAATGTATGCAGAATCATCTATCCTGTTAGTACTTTCTTTTTTGAGGCTGTCTTTAGTCTTGTGTCAAGGTCTTCTTCAGTATTTGGAAAGTGTAGAAACTCTGGGTCACTGGCTCTTCTTTAGTCCTAGTTTAGATACCAAAAATTGATACACTATTCCTTGAAAGTAGGATAAAATTTTATTTTTATTTTTGATATAATATCAGACATTTTTGATAACATTGGAATCCTTAATCAATTCTGATCACTGCTTTGTATATGTGTATGAGGTGGGTTTGTTTGCCCAAATGGTAAGTACTGTATTTTAAGTTCCTCTAAATGAAAAATCTTGATTTGATATAGGTGTTGGATTCTTGGGCAGTTACAATGGAGTGACCTTTAATTAATACTTATGAGAGCAATGCTTATTGTGACCAGACTCCTTCTTAGATCTCATCCAACAGAGAAGTTCCCTGAGCATACTGGCACATGTAAAGTAAATTTTAATATTTTGGAGAACATTGTTAGTAGTTATTTTTGTTCTCTTAATAAAAAATGAGATAAAGTTGTAGTTTTCTTTATAACATGATCACATATTTTCTATATTAATCTAAGATGCCAGGAAGAGAAAGCCTTCACTGATCTATATTGCGCGTCCATTTCTACTCTAATCAGATCCTGATAATGTTGTGCATTCACTTATGAATATGTGTTGAACTTTCCTTTGAACATTAGACTTTCATCTTCCTGAGACCTCTGTTATACAGCCAAAAATATTCTTGAAATTTAGATACAAAGCATTTCTCTTTTATATTACTCGCAGAGTGGCATTTTTGAAGATCCGTGCTTATGACTCAGTCTTTACAACGATTTTTTTTTTCTTTTCCCTTATTGATTATTTAGTGCTGCTCCCTGAGGAATATTGGTCCTTAGGCCATGAATCTCAGTAAAAGAATCCTCGAGATGTTTTATCTGAAGACTAATATTTATGTTTTCCTTCTATAAGGACAAAGAGATTGCATTCCTGATTCATTGCATCATTTAAAAAAAAAGTCAACTATACATATTTGAAAATTAGTTACTTTGAAGGAAAAACTCAACATTCTCCAAATTTGGGCTCCTGTACCTACTATAAATGCTGCGTTTGGTAATGCAGGCAGCAGTTGAGATCTGACTTGGAAGACAGTGTCTACCATGTACATCAGCGACCTCCTGCCCTTCTTTTGTTGATCAATTATACAATGAAGTCATTTTTGATTTGGGTAATCTCATTTGCTATTGTCCTTGGGACATAGAGACCTTTTTTCTGATGAAGTTTGAATGTTGGCTGAGTAGATCTAATCGTTAACTTTTTAAACTATCCAAAAGATACACGCAAAGGTCCACTGCCATCCACAAAACAAAGAAAAAATAATGTGAACAAAATTGTTCAATCCACATTTTATGCAAAATTTATTAAAACTTATTTTAGAATTCAGTGTAATTTCTTTTTAATGTTTCAAGAAGAAAACTGTGCCCTTCCCAGGACAGAGTCAATTTTATTTTATCTATGAATGACCAGCTTCTTTCGTGGTCAAAGCAGAGGCATGCCCCAATGAGGGTCTGTTTTTAAAATGCTACTTTCATCTTAGGTATAACTTTATTAAAAGAGAAATGTGAAATAAAGTGCCCAGTGATCAATATACTTTTGGGACTATTTCTCTAGAATGGGTCCAGGATTAATATATAAAGCTGCTAGTGAGCACAGAGTAAGAAATACAGACCTAAAACAGTCCTGGTTCATTTCCCTCTTTCCTGTGTTTGTGGTTAGAGTGAATAATAACAAGTTCTTTAGGAAAGCTCTAAACTTCTTGCATTCTAATTGCAGGGCAAACACAGCATTTTAAAGATGCCTTTTCTGGAAGAGATGCGAATATTACAGGGTTGCCACTGGCTTTTTATTATGGAATGTATGCATATGCTGGCTGGTAAGTTATATCTAGATCTGGTGCTTTGGATGATTTATTAATTCTTTTAAATATTTTGCGTAAGTGTAAAGCAAGGTGCTAGGGAAATGTGAGTAGCTATAATCCAGTGTAACATGCAGTACTTCTAATGAGAAATATGGTGTAGCCCCCTCTACTAGGCCAATTACTGTGCTCATGAATTAATGCAAACCTAGTTATAAGATTGGAAAGGTGTGATATTTCTCCTCACCTATGCTAAGGGTTAGAGCTGACACTCTTGTGACAAAAGGCAGATTAACAAGAGAAAAAGAGTAACAAATTTATTTAATCAAAGATTCATGTGACATGGGAGCCCTCAGAAATGAAGTTCCAGCATCCCAGGGAAAACTTTCTCTCTTTATGGACAAAAGAATGTGAAGTAATGGTGACAAAGGAAAACCCAGCAAGGCCAGTCTGTTCAGACTCTTCTTGATTCTCTATGTGGCATCTCTTACTCCAGGTCTGGGGCAGGACTATTCAGGATCAAAGGTCTTATAAGCTACTATCAGACACGGTAGATCAGAGGAGTTCTTCATAACCAGCTCCCACACAGAAAAGCAGAGGTTGGAGTACATTTCTAGAATTTATGGCCTGCTTTCAAGGAGAGAGTGTCCAGTTTCTATGAACTTTTGGGAAGAAGAACTATATTTTTAAATGGCTTGCCTTGGATAAGAAGAAAGAGGAACATGAGAAATAAAGGCAGAAGAACTTGAGATGGAACTTGCTTCTTAGCCCCTTTAGTTTCCATTAGTTGAAAGTACCCAGTATGCCAAGGCACCAGAGTCTGGACTACCATTTCCCGAGTCCAATGCAATAAGGATGACTGCTAGATTTGGTTTAATATCATGAAAACAAATGCTTGACTGTGCATGGCAATGCATGCTTGTGCAGTAATTCCAGAACTCGGGAGGCTGAGGCAGGTGGATCACTGAGTTTGAGGCCAGTTTGCGCTACATAGTGAGCTCAAGCCCAGTTTAAACTATATAGTCAGACCCTGTCTCAAAACAAAAAACAAAACAAAACAATTAAAAACCCACAGAAAACAACAACAAAAGATCAAACAAAACAACAACGGCAAAACATAAGTGCCGGGTCTTGAAAGCTAGTGTAAATCATTCGTAGTTAATTATGTATCGGTAACTTGGACATGGGAGTGTATGTGTGCAATCCCAGCTACACAGGAGGGAAACTGAGTTGGAATGATCACAAGGTCAAGGGCAGCCTGGGCAACATAATGAGTCTTTGACTCAAATTTTAAAAAAGTCTGAGGAAGTAGCTTACTTCTCCCTGGGTTTAATACTCAACATTCCCAAAATAAATGCATGCAAGCATACATATACAGATACATAAAATTATGTAGCAGTAAGGACAAAATAGTGTCATTTGATCCTAGAAATTAGTCCTTAGCTTGTCAAAAGGTCTTTTAGTGACGCTCCAAGGATATTTACAGATAGTGATGAGTGTTTTTTTCCTACTTCCTGTGAGAAAGAAGTAATTTAGAAAAAAAAAAAAAAAAAAGGTGCTCCCAGCAGGTTAAAATGGTGCTCTAAATACAGGAAATAAGAAGCAAACATAATAAAACTACCTGCACCAGGCCACGTGTAAGATTTTAAAAGCTTTTTAAAATTTCCCTGACATTTGAAAACTGAAATATGCCACAAAGATGATCAAAATAGTGACATAATTCCTTTGAAGAATGTCTACCTGCAACAGCTACTGTTTGGGTTAAGACATTAGATTATTACACTTAAGACTTGCATTGTTCGGTAGTTTGAATAAAATAGTCTTGCAGGAGAATGGAACTTTTCTTAACCAAATTTTATTGACCTAGTATGATTTAGTTGAGATAAGTGTTTCAAGAAAGCCTACCAGGTACAGAAGTAGTACTTAACCATCAAAATCATAACAAGATTAACTTTCATTGACAATTTAAAAAATGTGTTTATAAAACTAATATGACTTTAGTGGTAGAATGTTCTATGAACCAAAAAATAATAATGGGAAACTTCACTAGCTTGAGCTTTATGTAAATGCCTTTCTAATACAAATTTAATTTCCTTTTGTTTCTTTAGTTTTTAAGATCTCACCTTCAGGTAATGCAGGGACTCTAAAAATATATTTCAAAAATAAATAGAGTGGTAGTCTGTTAATATCACTAACTTATGAAAGCATTGTATTAGAGGAGAATTAAGAGAGTACAGCAACTTAACGTTTTAGCACGGCTTTGAAGCAAAATATGTTTGAAGGGTGTCAGAAGATTATAGCTCTAAGGAGATCAGGATACAATATTTGTATATTCCCCAAATATTTTTACAGCCATTGTGTGTAAGCATTAGTTTTCAATCACACAATGCTTTTGAAGTCTTTTTTCTTTTGTCCAAAGCACAATGTGGTGCTGGGCAGAGAAAAGAACTGAGTGTGATCACAGGGTGAGAAGCAGAATCAACTCTTCCGTGCCTATTCAGCCCGGATCACAGTTCTAGCCCTGGGGCAGCGGCCAAGCTACCGCGAGGGTCGCTGGGAGCCGCCAGAGCAAAGCAGAGGAGGTAGAGAAAGCTTTCAGCTACAGTTAGGCGCTGGGAGCCCCTCAGTGCTCAACCAGGAATGTGGAATGTGAAGGTCCTCACAAGGGAGATTTGATTAATTCTGTTGAATGAAGTTTCTTTCGCCTGTGAGTACCATGCATCTGTTCCCACGGAATCTTAAAATATTTCTGCCCTCCTCTCGTCTGAAATCTGCACTGAATATTCAGGTCACCTGCTTGGTGTAGAGCCAATTTTCTCCACTTCTGAGGCTTTGGAGAGTTGACAGATTTCTCCATGTATAAAGACTTTTCAGTTTTAATTATCTTATTAATACTGAATTTTATTGGTGCTGAATCCAAAATGTTACTCTGTTAACAGGGTAAAAGGGGTTTGCGTGCTGTATTTCTACTTTCACCCACATAATCCTCATATCTCCTCCCCATTTTAAGGATCCAGAAACCATTGATAGCCTCATATTTTTGAGAGTGCTGTCACAGTATTGGAAAATAAGTCCAGGATTTTAAATGGGATGTTATGTGATACAAGTGGTTAACATAGGGAACAGACAAGTAACTGTGTTTCTATAAATGGTTACTATGCCACTTGAATGCTTTGTGAAGAGGTGGAAATAGTCTGTTTATTAATCTATGACCAGCAGTCTTAGAAAAAGGAAACTGGATTTAGAAAAAAATTGTCTGTTGACTTGAAGTTCCAGAGAAGTTACTATCTGGATGTAAATAGTCCAAGGTGGAAGCAAAGAGACTTCCCCAACAGAGGGCCATTTGTTCACTTTCCAAGTGTGACCCCTGGGTATTGGACTGCTCCATCTTTCAGGATATAATTATGAGACTGGGCTGTACAATTATAAATAGAGAACTGAAATAGAGCCATTGCTCCCCACACTGCTGTCAGGACAACAATGTCACACACACACACACACACACACACACAAATGCAAACAAGCAAGTTGGGCCATTGCAAATGAGAAACACAGAAACAATGCAGCCATTGTCATTAGACTGGCTGGCCAGCCTGTTAGCTTGCTCAGAAAAGCAGCAAGACCACTGTTGTCCAGGAGACCCTGGTTGGTGAGTGATCCAAGTCCTCACAGTTGGATAAAAAATAGTCTCCCACAAACTTTGGAGAAAGTGAATAAACTTTTGGCTCTGAGGGGCACAGAACCCTTGCAATCTAATGAAAACTCCTTCACAGGAACATGACTAAGGGAAAAGAAATCATTAACCCAGCCAGGTCTCACAGTTGGGTCAGAACCACTATAATATATTGCCATTGTCCACATTCAGAGAAATATGTCTGCCAGTTCCCTGGTGGCCCAGGGGAGCTCATCCAATTTCAACCCTGTATCCTGATCCAAAGTTAAACATTGCTTGGTGGAACTTAAAAAAAAAAAAAAAAAAAAAAAAAAAAAAAAAAAAAAGAAAAGAAAACTAAACAAAACTATGTGAGAGTGTCTGTGTGGTTTTTTTTTTTCTTTTTCTTTTTTTCCTTTTTAACTCTTATCCTCAGTGGATTCAGTCTTTCTAAAGCACCTGCTGGGATTATTTTGTACCATTGTGTCAAATCTAATCTGAAGAATAAGCTTCTTTTTAGAAGAATTCACATGTTGGATGGTAGAATACACTGCTAGCATAGCTGTGCCTTTTATGCATAATCATGGGAGAGCTGGAGCAGTGCATTTTGTGAACATTCTCCAGGGGCCTTGAGGAGGTGCAAACCAGAGAGAAAGCTATGGACTCAGTGCTGGAGACTGGGCGGGCATAAAGATGTACTTTCCACAGGATGTGCATGTTTGGACTAAAATAAGGAGTTTTCTCCTTCCTACCCCGCACCCTGCCCTGAGCCCTTTCCGTTTCACTATTCTTTGGTGCCATGGAAAATATTTGAAGTTATGTTTCTTTTTCATAAATATTTTCCTCCTTGCTTTGATATTATTAGAAAAGATCAATCTTTAAAACAACTGTGAAGAAGAACAATCTTTGAATGAGAAGCCTGGACATATTTCCTAATGCGTATGATTTTTGAGGTCTATATGAAACACATCAACTATCTCAAAGAGCATGTTTCAGATGCAAGTACTGGCTGTTGCTTGTTTTCCTAGTGAAACATTGTAACCTGTACTTTTAGAAATTTAACTTTTGAATCAGTTTAAAATATCCCTGGCTGCTAACTTTTTATATCACCTTTATTTTGATCATTCTCCCAACATTTCAAATGTATCAACTTAAAAGCTAGTCCTTAAAATGGTAGCTAACTTAATCTTAGATATCAAGTATCTGTTTATGAAATTAGATGGGGTTTTTAAGAAGTTGAAGGAAGATAGGTTTCCTCATCTTTCTTTTAGGCTAGGAGGTGCTTTTAAGCATATTACAGGCTGATGGCCTAATAGTCCAGCCATATTTGATTTTAGATTGTAGACAATTTGTATGTATAGACCTGTGCACCCTTAGGAAAAGCTATTTTTTTTTTGTGGCACTGGGGATCAAACTCACAACCTTACACCTGCCAGACAGGCGCTTAAGCCACTGAGCCAAACTCCCAGCCCTAGTTTTTTGAGGCAGGGTCGCACTATGTAGCTCCGACCGGCCTTGCGCTCGCGTTGTAGCCCAAGCGGGCCTCGAACTCACAATGCTCCTCCTACCTCAGCCTCCCGAGTGCTGGGATTAAAGGCAGGAGCCACCACGCCCGGCTAGGAAAAGCTATTTTTTAAAACTTTCTAAGGAATAATAATTGAAGACTGTATTAAAATACAGCCTTCTTACTTTGTGAAAATTTAAGTCTGTGAAATGCAAAAGTTGCAAGTTCTTCATCTTTATACATTTGGTGCTTCTCGTAGTGATCCCTGAATTTCCCCATTTTCATGATTCAGTTTTCAATGTATGCTTATTTGAGGGTGGAATTTGCCTCTGCTTTGCATTGTAGAATCTTAGGAAAGATCTGTGAGAGCTGTGAAGGGTCTTTGGCAAACAAAGTAAAAATGCAAAGCACCAGGCATTCCTGTATGGGATTGGTTGAGGCACATAATGCAGGAAACAGATCTAGATTTCTCTAGGACCCTGACATTAGGGTATTTGCAATCATATGGAACTTGAACGTGAGCTATTCCGTGACCAGAATAATTCTTGTTACAGAATCTCCCCCAAAATGTTGTGGACCTGAGAAATGTTCAAAATTTCCTGTGCTTAGTTGTTGATTTATGTGTAATGACTGATAGCATGCCTTAGATTAACTGCCTAAATATACACAACTGAGAACTGGGAATTTCCCTAATCTTGATTTGAGGTCATTTGGAATGCACATTAGAAAGCAGTGATCTAAAAGGAAGAAGTGTGAATTGAGGGTTTACCATCTTTTCATTCTAAATTTTAAATTCACACATGATAGTTGTGTTCATTTATAGGGTTCAAAGTGATGCTATGACTTATGAATATAGAATAATGAAACCAAACTAAGCTATCCATTACTTCAAATATTTACTTTTTTGCAGTAGAACATTTCAAATGTACTTTCTTAGTGAATTTAAAATGTGCATTATTATTTATACCATTTTTCTTCCTGCTGGTACACTATGGCAAACCTACAACAGCTCCATAATTTGAGAAATGCTGCTGTCGCATGTACATATCCCCCTGAGGTTTTCTCCACCTCTAAAATTTGGACTCTCAGGAGGCAAAGATCATCTTGTACTTAATACTCTGCCTACTCTCTATGCCTCATCCTAAGGTAGAATGCAGCACAGGCTCTGCTATCCTGTGCATACACCCCTGCCATACTTCTGTGATTATGGACTGTACTCAGCCTGGAATGACATCACCAGAACTAAATGTTATATATTCTTGCAAGCTTAATTTGAGAGATGACACTTCTAGAAATCCCCCTTAACCTTGACCAGGCTGGGCTAGCGCTACTGTTTCCCATGTGCCTGCTCCAACGCTGCTTCCCATGAACTCTGAGCTCCATGTGTTCAGAGAAACTATGGCTTTCCCCCCACTTATACACCTAGTGTCATATCGTAAGCACTCTAAAAACGTGGTTTAATAGAAAAGTGACATATGAGAGTTTTCAATTATTGGATAATTTCATCTTACAATAAGTATCTTTATGAAGTTTTCAGAATTTGAATTCAATTTCAAGTATTTAAAATGTAAGACTTTGGATTGC
>RJWM01007753.1:0-76595 GCA_004363535.1 Dasyprocta punctata | reverse complement strand
GTTAACATCAAACTAAATTTGATCAAGGTATTTTACCCCTTTGATTTTCATATCCTGAGTGTTCTATAGTATTGTTACCTTGAAGAGATTTTTTTTGGAAAGTACAATAATGTCAAGTGCTGAGAAATTCTATGAGCTCAATAAATTATAGTATTATATCTGCTATTATTTTATCACTGTCAGTAATTGCAATATAATGGATTTGTTGAGTCTTAGGCTTTCACTTTAAGAATGTAAAATAAAAATCTTTAAATTAACATATAAATTTATACTGAAAAGATCATATTTCTTGCCAGATGACTTTGGGGATACGTAAATATTGAAACTGTCACTGATGCAGTCTGTTCATTGTTAAATGCGAAAAAATCCAAGAACACTGGCAGTTTCATTGGGAAGGAAGAAGACAAAGTAAGAAACTGATTTAAATGCATTATTAGTTTCTGTGTTAATTGTCTATGAAAGTGTGGACATGAAAGATAATATGGTTGTCATCACATAAGCCCCCATGTGATTTTATGAACAATTTCATTGAAATAAAACATTTCAATTGAGCCTCATACACTGATCTGCACACAATAGAATCAAATAGCACTATTCTCTTCCTGAAAATTTCTATCAGAGGGGAAAGAAAAAAAATAAAAAACTTCTGGCAACTTCTCTGATTGAGCAGCATTCAAAGAAGAATTTTCCTTAAAACAAAAGCTTCAGTAATTTTTAAGTTGAACTCTGTAAATTTCTCCAGTCATTTTTTTACTATTAAGCTTTAGAAAGTAACTAGAAGAATTACAGTGGAGGTTCCATGAATTTTAAATTTGACAGTTGTAGAAACTGCATAAATTATGATTAACTTTTCTGTAGAGGAGAGATACTCAAGGTCCTGGTTGTAAACATTCTGGTAATATGAGTTGGCCATGAAAATAGAGATTCTTTAAAGCCAGTCTCATAGAAAAGAAAATTTGGGACAGAACCATTAAATGATTGAGTTCTGAGAATTCCATTTTTCACATTAAACTAAAGGACAGTTTTAAAAAGTGTGGTCTAAGATAACTTATTTCGAATTCTTGATATTTGGCTGGGGCTGTGCCTAGTTGTAGAGCACCCCATTTTGCATTCACTAAGTTCCCAGCACACAAGACCCACAGAGTGAGTGCACTCTCCACTGGAAGAGCATGTAGATCTAACAAGTCATCAGGTCATCTGTATGTGTGACAACTGAAGCTGTACTCAGGAGACTGTCTGGGGTTGGGCTCCCAAATGCATCCTGTGTAGGAAAACATCGTCCAAAGATCATGAAGAATATGCTCCTTGAAATGGGTAGATTTGGGGCAGGTTTTAGAAGGGAGAGACTTGGTAGATTTTCCTGAGCTCAAACCAAGCATTCTCCTTATAAATTTATACAGTTATATCATCTTCAGCTCACAGTGAGTAAGTTAAGCATCCAGATCTGACAGTGACACCACAGACTATGAAAGGTTACTCACCTAAGTTTTCTTTCCCAGTCTTGCATATTAAATTCCTTCCAAAAAGGACAGGGATGTTGGGAATAATTTCATTGAATTTTCCCTCCTATTGTGTTTTTTTTAAATATGCAATTTATAAACTCATACACCTGTAATTGACGTTTCGTTAATCCAAATAGTTGCATTACAAGTATATAAGAAAAATTGCATTGGATATTTGTTAGAAAAAAAAAATGGATACTTCATTCCAGACTACTACAATTGGAAAAAGAGATTGAATTCAACTTTTCAAACAAAGAAATTTTTACTCCCTGGTTTGTGTTTGTCTTTGCTTTTGTAGCAGTAAATGAATACCATTATAGGGTAATTTATGCAATCAAAGGTTTATTTGGTCATGGTTCTGGAGCTCCATAGTCAAATGTCCACATCTGGTGAAGGTCTTGTTGCTGGCAAGGATTCTCTGCCAATATTCAGACAGTGGTAAAATAAAACAACACATCACATGGTAAAATAAAACAACTCGCTAACTCAGGTGTCTTTCTCTCTTCTCATGCTATCTTGGTGACTCTAAACCCATGAACTCATCTAATCCTTCTCAAAGACTCCACCTAACACTATTGCAAGAGCAATTAAACCTCAATACGAATTATAGAGAGAACAAACATTCATGTCATGGCAGTGTTAATGGAAAAGTACAAGATGATTGTGGGGAAAAGTTTTTGCTAACTGTTGCTTATGGAAAAAGTCTCTCACTCTTCCATAGAGAATGGGAAACAAATCCTATTTTTCTTGATGACTGCATTTCCAAAGGATAGTTCCTACCTTTTTATTTTACTTGAGAAAGCTATTTCTGGATTGCTAGAGATTCACATCTCAAAGGAACAGAAGGAGGATTTACAAATGCACATTTTCTAAAATAAAGGACCTTAAGAAAAAGGACATCAAGTGTCTATATTAAGAACCCTGTAGATAGTTTAGTCAAGCAAAGAAGAAAGTGGTTATAGAATGAATGTAGCTTAAGAAATTCTGGTTCTGTACAGGTGCTTGGAAATATTTCTGTTTTCAAAACTTTCTAGGACAATCCTAGTTTCAAATAGCATCAGCCGTATTACTGAATGTGTGCCCACGCTTTCAGAAAACAATCCCAATTTCCTGATCATCATGAAATATTGGTAAGATGAAATGTTGTGCTTCTAATTAGTTCTTCTGTTTGGATGCAAAGTTGTGGAATATGGAAATAAAAATTGAATGCTTAATCATTATTATGATCATATAAATTATGTAATTATATTCATATAGACTAGTGATTGAAATTTTGCATTTCACTTGGAAATTTGGTCAGATATGCACCTTTTCTGTAGGTTTATGGACAATGAGATTTTGAAGCAGATCCTCTATATTTGATTATCTATGTGGCCTACAATTTCTCACGTGCCCTGGTAATCACTTTCACTTCAGAAGCTAACAAAATACAGGTATTCCATCGACATGAAGAATTAATTGAAGGTATACCTTAAATCAAAAGCATATCTAATTTCTCTAATTTAAAAACAAATGGAGTCTCAGCTGTACATTTTCCCTTCTCTAATATTTCCTGACAGCACATTCCCGTCATTGCCCATCCCACTGCATCGGGCTCCGCTCTTTTCGACGTGTTTGTATGTAACAACATCCCAGCCACTTAGTGTGAAGTGCTGTCAGTCTTACAAGGTGCTCTGTGCCGGTTCCCAGTTTCCACAACATCCTACCGAAATCAATACAAAGCCGCCAGTTTGTTAATAAATCTGCAATTAAAAAGTAATGAATTTTGAATGAGAAATGATTTGTTGTAAGTGTGGCTGAGGACTATGCCTTCATAGCGAAAAAAGAGAAGGGCAGGAAAGCTTGACTTCAAGTTTCCACTCTTAACTTCACTCCATAATTTCCATGATCTGGACACTTGCAACTGTGAATTAAGTATATGTCTTCATACTCCAACTTCATCTTGAAAAGAAATACCTGGTGGATTAAACACAGCATGAATTTGAGAAAAAAAATTTAGAAGTCAAATAAGTTTCGTTATTAAGAAAATATCTTGGGGCTGGAGTGGTTCCATCCTAGATTAAGTCATTAGGGTAATTTTATTCTTGTATTGTTATAGTCATTTTTCTA
Source organism: Dasyprocta punctata (assembly GCA_004363535.1). Classification (NCBI taxonomy): domain Eukaryota; kingdom Metazoa; phylum Chordata; class Mammalia; order Rodentia; family Dasyproctidae; genus Dasyprocta; species Dasyprocta punctata. The sequence goes on along the minus strand of RJWM01007753.1, from coordinate 72,984 downwards.
GGAATAAAAATCCTAACCCAGTCTTTAATTAAGGCATCAAATGTTACTGATTCTTTTCACAGATTAGTGAGCAGTAGTTAACATTTACATCCTTTTGTAAAAAGACAAGACAGAATTTTCACATCTCTAGAGCAGGATTTTCACATCTCTAGAGCAGGATATAATCTAAGAGTAATCGGTCTCCTCCTTACCCCAAAGAGACTGACAGTTATTGATCCACTTAAAATAGCTATTGGAGGCAATTCCAGATTATGCACATCACACCAATAATTAAGGTAACTCAGTTCTATAAAATTAACACAACTACTTGCTGTATCCTCCAATTCCTCAGTTCTTCCTTTATTTTATGAGGCCTAAGCTAGCACCATAATCTTCCTATTAAGTCTTTTCTCTTCTGTTGCAGCCAACTTTCAGCTGAATATGTCATGCCTTTTCCTATGATCTATTTCCTTATCTTTTTCTAAGCAAAATATTCTGTAGCTTCTTACCATCCAATTGATATTGTTGATATCAGTCTGTACCCCAGTTTTATTATTCCAGCAGTTTTTCTTACCACTGCCTTCAATTAAACCATGAAACGAAGAACTCTTCACTGACATCCTCTAGAATATTGTTGTTCAATGCATCATTTTAGCTTTCCTCTAAGTTCTCTACCCATGCAGTTGTCTCTGTTACCTTCCCAGTACCTCAAACAGGGTGGTCCCAGCAGAAAATCATCTTCCCCTCTTTAAACTCCTGTAGAATTTTAACTCTCCTGTCTTTGATAGCAACTTGCATTGCTAAGAATGTTTAACTTATCTTCATAAACTAAAAACTCCTAGAAGGAAGGACCATACCAGATTTATTGTATTATATTGTATTTTACTTATTTTACTTTATTATATTTTTTAAAATTACTGGGCCAAATGTCTTGATCATAGGAGATCTGCAATAACTTTGACAAATTTTCCAATGAGGTATTGATAACAAAGTGAACATAGTTCATGTTGGCTCTTTATTTAAGGTAAGGATCCTATTATTATTCATTTTGCTTATAGTTTAGTTCTGACATAATTATTTTTGTGAGTATTCCCATTCTATTAAAGCTTATTTCAGTAATAAATCAAATTTTTACCTTTTCATATTAAGGATTACTTTTGCTTCCATCACTCCCAAACCCCAGAGTCTTGGTTTCCTGAGAAACCAAGACTCCTTCCACCACACACACACTAGATAGTTGTGCATTGAGATTAGCTTTCTGGCACAATTGATTTTTTAAAAAATCACATTTCAAGAAGAGTAACATATAATTCTAGAACTGAAGTAAAAGGTATTGATCTAGCCCCAAATATGCCTATTTAAAAGATGATGGAAAGACTTCATGATTTCCACCAGAGTAGAGATCTCCTCAGATAATGCAGAACCTTGACTTTTATCTCTCAAAATGCTTTTGAATGTGCAAATAATGAAAGTCACATACAAGGTGGAATAAAAGTATACTATTTATGAATACTTGAGCTCTCAGCCATTCAAAAGAAAATGTCAGTTTCTTGTGTCTGTGATAAAACATAGAACTATGAAGTAGATGATTTATACTGTCGATTGTGCACCCATATTGAATCATTTCTAAAATATAATAAACTGTAGTTAAGTACAAACCTGCAGTTGCTGACCTCTTTATTACCTGATTCATTGTGCTACACACAATTTGGAGGGAAAATGAGCTCATCAATCAGATGATAATGTTTACCAGCTCACAGCTTTCTTCGGAGCTGATGACTTCAGAGTTGATGACTTCCAGCAGCAGAAATATATGAATAACTTCATAAGCATTACTTGTATCAAGAGTCTTTGCCTTTTTCTATATGACTCACAGGCAAACAGTCTTTAATCCTAAACACCTAACCTTCTGCTAGTCTAATTTCACCAATCACAAATCCAGAGGTAATTGAAGCATTCAAGGTCTCTGAAGTTATTTGAAGTCAAAAGCCCTTGTTGTGAATTCATCCTGATCTATGTGTGGGGCATGTTGTACTGGGAGTTGTAATAACTTCCTGTACGAGAGTGTTCCCTTTGAATTAAAGCAGGCACATGCCTTTGATTGAGAATGTCACCACTTTGCTATATCTGAAGAAGAAAGTGTTTATTAGAAAAAGAAAAGCCCTGAAAAATGTACCTAAGTGTGAGCTGCCCTCAATTCAGAAAAAGTCTCTATTAGATAAAACTATCTGGTAAGAATTTTGTTTTAGCTATCCAAGCTCTCTCCCTCCTTCTTATTGGCATCGGATGCTTCTTCACAAAAACTCTTAGGTTAGTAATTCTATTGCATTACTTTTAATATCACTGCTTGATTTTGTCATCATTACTCAAGGGCCATGAATAATTTCCTCATTAAAAACTAAGGTTCATAGTATATATCTTGACATTCTATTCTTCCTGAAAACCTGGCATAACTCATATTTAACTTCTGAAATGAGACAATTTTGAAATTAGAGGACCCTGGATCTGCAACTTCCACCCTTCTCCTAATCAGGCATTTAACTCTTCTTTGAATCCTGTCGTGTCTACCTTCTCCACAGAGCCTGACTTGCCATTTAGACAGAAGCCAAGATTTAGACTTCTTGAAACCTCACCATTGGATGAAAGAGACACTTTGTGAATATTCAAGGTCATGATGATTGTGTTTTAAGATAAATTCCTCTACCAAGGAATTCAAGATGAGACAGCCCTCTGTCATGTCATTTAATATGAGATCTAGTGTGTATGAGATGGGTGGAAGAAGAGAATTTTTGCTTTGAAGTTACAGAATGTTTTTGGAGAAAAGAGGATATACATAAGCCATTTGTTTAGCTGAGAGTCTAGAGTTTGCAAAGAATTCAATGTGTTTTATCCAACAATGTAGGTTATTATTGTTATACTCTTGGACCTTTCCAATACAGATGAAAATATGAAACATTCACTTTTTCAGCCCAAACAACATTTGAAAACTATTGTGGATCTGTTTGAAAAGTTTTTTGCTTTCCAGATAAAAGGGTCAAATATATTTGACTTTTTGTTGTCTTCTTCTTTCTGCCTTGAACACAAAAAGGAAGCTGGAAAATCTAACTGATATTCTATTTAGGGAGGCCAAGAGAAAATGCTGATACACTGTTGTTCATAGTATTTTCTCTCCTTCGATTTTAAAGAATACCTTCTGATGAAAAAATGCACCCATCATTATTACTTATTTTTTTAGAAACTTTACTGCCTCTTTCATAAATAATACCTTATATACAGAACAAAGGATAATAGCTAAACGATGATTGATAGATACACGAGCCACATGAAGTGCTGTATTTTCTACACAAAATTATAGACCAGAATTGTTTGCATTTCATAGATTTGTTTGAATACCAAAAAGATACCTGCTTCAAATGGGAAAATAAAATACCCATTTGACAGATATTATGTAGTAAGATTTTAGCTTACATATTTCACTTGCTGATATTACTGAGTGCCTGAGTCATACAATTTTTAACATCACCACATTTAATCCTTGCAATAGTCAGGACTACAGACCACTATACCAAATAAGTATGTTTAGGAAAGTTAAACAATTTGGGCAAGATCAGCACAGCTATATTGTTGCAAGGGTGGGGGGGTCAAAGCTTGAATTTTTCAGTTCTAAATATGTCGTTTTAATAATGTTATATATTCTTTCACAATGTGTTTCCCACAGAATAACCCAGAGAGTCAAAAACTCAAAAATTCCTACATTTATAATTTCAAATTTGTTTTGACTTGTTAGCTCCAAAAGAGCATATTTTTATGCTGTCTTCCTTTCATTTACTAAGATTTATTTAGTAAGCACTGTAGGTATATGCTAGGTTCTGGGACTATAATTTGGATGAGATACTAATTGTTTCTGCCATCATAAAATATACATTTTGTTGAGAAAGGCAAATTGTAAATGATGCATTAAAATAAATAATAAGTATCAATTTAGTTCTTACATGAGAAATGACAGATCATGGAAGCCTATTTTGTAGTATTAGAAATTCTTTCCAGAATTATCTAACATGAGAGTTGAAAATTAAATAGAAACCAAGAAACTTAAGGATAAAAGGAAGATTATTTTTCTAGAAAGGAGAATGACTTGTGACAATTAAGTGAAGGAGTGTATACAGAAAAGACCTAGAGGTCAACACAGAAGTCTTAAAATATTATTTACTTATGTGATTTTTTTAACTAAGAAAAAGCTGTTATTGAATTAAGCTTGAAGTATGAAAGTAACAGAATCTGATTTATATCATTCAAAGGTCACTTTGACCTGTAAGTAACAAAGTAGAGGAATTTGTCTCAAAGCAGAGAGACTCTCTTCAGTTGAATACCTGTACAGTTTGGAGATTTACAAAAGCCTTTGCAGCATCTCATGTAAGAAATGATGTCAAAGTTCTGAACTTGAATGCAGACCCAATAGCCTGGAAATGCTGGTGGACACTGATTTTTCTCTGTGGCGCCTAGATTTCAAGTAGACACAGCGACAAAGACTAAGCAGGCTTTCCCTTTGCTGCAGAGATAGGAACAATGCTTAGGACTGTTGTCATGCAAAAAAGTGATGAAGTCAGGATGACGTTATTATTGTTGTTATTATTATTATCACTATCATTATTATTATGGCTTTCCTTTGGCTGAGTACAAGGGTAAGAGGGTGAAGGTTTTAGGCTCAGTAGATGTGTCAGACTCCGATAAACTGCACAGTGTTTCAGAATCAGGGTCTACAAGAGTATCCAAAGCTAAAGAGATTTAATATTTTGGCTATAACCCTGCTAGTTATGGGCAAAATTTCCAATGAATCAACTTTTTTTGAAATTTTATATTGGAGACCGTATCCTCAATAATCCCATCTTTACTGAAAGCTACTTAATTTCCAAGATGCAGTTGGAGCTCCCTCAGTTAGAAGCTGTGTGATGTCAGGGCATCCCATCCTCTCTGCTTTGGTCAGCTTTTGCAGTGTTGAGCAAGAATGCTATTTGGGTAGAAGAAATCAAATGCAGTTCTTGCCTTGTTGAAGTTTACAATACAATTGTAGAGTCAGGATTTTTTTTTTTCTAAATGACTTGCCACTTTTAAAGGCATGATGATCCATACTGTCCTCTTGTTTCGTATTTCTCATTGGCTATTTGTTTTTTTTTTTTTTTTTTTTAAGCCATAACCTTGGACAATATGCAATGCTCCAAAGCAGGTCCAAAGTGTTGCTCTACCTTAGGGACAAAGGAGGATGAGCTATTTTTATCTCTAAATTGATTGACAATACAATAGGTTTGCTAATGAAAACCAAGAGCAGAACTTGAATATCCAGAGAATAAACACAGAGGTAAAATATCACAAACCAGATACCTGCATATCTGTGACACATTCAAGTGTTTGTTGCATTCTAGACCAGACCTATTCAAAAGCAATATAGTAAGAGTGAGAAATGCTAGCCACTGAAGGCATGCCACATTGTCCAGTAGCCACATTATTAAAATTAAAAGAAAATAAGTTAAACTTTATTATAATAATATATTTTAAATATTAACTGTGTCTAAAATATTGTTTTTTCAATGTGTCATCTATATAAAACTTTTGTGGAAGTATGTGTTAAGAGTTATTTCATACCAGTCCTTGGGATCCAATAGAAGTTTTGACAAGTAGCATTCCCCACTGTAGACTACATTTTAAGATTTCATTGACTTCATATAACTGGGGTCTACATATTGAAGATTGTGACTCTAGACATCTTTCTTGGTGTGTTTTGTCAAACTTCCAGGCTCAGGAATGGTTTTGTTGGTTTCTGAGTGTTTCAGCAAGGTTTACAAATATACACATGTTGCTTCATTGACAATAGAGTTAAAATATTGTCTCCTAGGTCTAGTCTTACAGAATAACTCATTAATTTCTATATTCAATAAACAATTGCCAAGAGTTGAGTTAGAAAATGCTGAAAGATTTTACAACTTTGCAAGGGAAATAAAAGACAAAGCGTGAGGTACGAAATCGTGCTGCTTACTTGTTGTAGAATCTGAAGTCTGCAGCTCCTCAGATGTCTTGAGCACAGAAACTCTTTCTGACTCCAGCTTCCTCTGCCTGACTTTAAGGTGGTAGCTTAGACTAATTCTGCCACATATGTCCCCAGCTCAAGCTTCTTAGTATTTGAACTCTTCTCTGCCTAAAAAATTCTTGACCTAGATGACCAACTGACTTTTCACTTCAAGTTTGCTCAAAGCTTCTTTTATTAACCAGTCTGCCCCTGGTTATCATGTTTAAAAAGTTGTAACTATCAAGCTGTACTTTTTCATTCTGTCTCATTTTTCTTACAGTTATTCATACTACTGAGATGTTAGATTTTACACATTAAGTTGGCTGGACTATGTAGTCCAGATATTTGCTCAAACTTTATTCCTGATATTTATCTAAATGTGTTTTTATGGATGAAGTTATCATTTATACAATTTTGAGCAAATCAGATTCCTCTCCATAGTGTAGGTGGACCTCTTCCAATCAATCCAAGCCCTTAATTGACTGATCTTCCCCAAGCAAGAAGGAATTCTGTCAGCAGAGAGCTATCAGACTCAAACTGTAACTCTGCTCTGGATATCCAGTCTTCTGACTGGATTTATGCTTTCAGCTTGTGCCTTGGCAATCATGTGAGACAATTATTTAAATCTTCTCTGTCTCTCCATTGATGCCTCTCTCTGTATATATGTCTGTATCTTTATATATATATATTATATATAAATATATATAATATATATATGCATGCATATATGTTCTTATATATATACACATATATATACATATGCATGTGTATCTATGAATATGTACATATATATGTATTTACTTTCTCTTATTTTTCTGCTGTATGTTTCCTCAAATAGAATCTAAACTCCTTAGATGTAGGATGCTATTTTTTTCACTACTGAATGCCCAAAATGAAGGAGCTCAATAAAAGTGTTGAGTTTTTAAATATATGAATGAATAAAACTTACTCATGTTTACCACATTGGTGGAACAGAGTTTTGAACTGCTTTGATGTATAGACTCATATATCTACTTTGTAATAATAGGTGCTATAAAATTTGGTATCTTCCCTTTTCCAAGTGCCATAAAGTAAAACACATACTTATTTCATTTTGGAAACTTTACTTAACAACTAAATCTCTTAAATAAATGTTAAAGTAATATTTACTATATCCTAGAGGAAAGATCCAAAAAACACATATTCATCCTTAGATGACCATATCCTTCTGAAATCTCAAATAAATGACAACAGTTCAGTACATATTAAATAAATCTAAATGATTCCACAAATGCCAAGTTAAGTGAGAAAGGTAAGATGTCAGGTCTTCTAATGACTTCTGATCCCAAAGAAATAAAATAATTTCCCTAAGAATACATTTGCATTCATTTGTCCATATGAGAGATCTAAAAATGATACAGGATTCAGAAAGGTATAAGACATGCATGAAGACTCATTTGCTTGTCCATATTATTTATTTTTCTTTGCTTTCTGTCATCAAGATCTGCTTATTATGTCACACATCTACTTAGAAGCTAATGACATCATAGACCGTTTTTTCAAATTAAGGCTATATTTACAAACAAGAGAAAGGCAAATGGACATACAACATGGATAAAATCTAAAATGTAATTTACATGGCTTTATAGAAGTTATTTACAATCATTATACACAATATCAGGAAATGATAAACACACACAGACACACACACACACACACACGCACACACACACAGAATTCTAAGTACTAACTCTGACATTTTCCTCTCAGTTCCCAGCTTATTAATAGAGATGTAGCTTTGCTATCAGGGATATGCACTCCAGGGCTGAGATTTCAGTGAATATGATCAGGTTGTGGTGGTTAACTGACTAATTGTTAACTTGATTGGGGAACACTCAGCTTATCTTCGGAGAATGGTCAGTGGGTTTTCTTCAAAAAAGCTTTGGCTGTTTTCTTTGTACAGGGGAGCTTCAAACCTTGTCTTCATCTTGGACATTATTGTTTCCTGGCTTTCAATGCCAATCTTTCAGTCTTTTGGCACAGGTCCTTCAGCCTTTTGGCACAAACACTTTGGCTTCCAGCATTGGCCCTGGGGCCATTTTGACACAAATTCCCATCTTGGATCCTTCAGCCTCCTGATACAGACTTGCATGGAACATTGTTGTGGGGCCCAGGGACTGGACAGGTTCCTTTGGGTCTTCAGTGCACACAGACATTTTGCACACTTCTGTAACTGACTCTAGTAACCACTGACTGATACACTGGTCATTCTAACACTCTGATTCAGTTTCCTGAAACTGTAAGTGGACTGTGTCTTCTAGCCCAAAATTGCTTTTTACTTTACTGAAATAAATGATCCAAATAGAGTGTATCTAGGAATTGCCACTTCTTAAAAAGCATCCTAAATATCAAAGCCACAATGGAGTAAAAGTAAAATACCAGTGGGAGCATTTTGCCCAAAACTTTCCTTTTGGAAATGAGAAATTCCACAATCAGAAAATTTCATTGTGTATCTGAAATCACATTGTTAGCAGAAGAGGTAAGCCTCCGAGATCCTGTTTAATAAGTCAGAGCTCCTTTCACCTCACTTCTTTCTAGAAATAAATATTCATCCATTCATTGCATTCTTCCAAAACTATTTTTAAATGTCAGAAACACTATTCTAAGGCCTTCAAAATGTTTTTAAACAACTTGTTTTACAGTAGGCCCTGAATTTTTAAGCTATCAATTGTCAGACTATGACATCTGAAATAGACAACTACCAAAAGTCACTTACAAAAGTGTCAAATCAAATTGAGGTGCAGCAAGTGTACTTTCCCAATCTGCGTATGAACTTATATCTTAGAAGAAGGTTTTCCAAGGGATACTATTCTATGTGGAGACCTTTGGGTTGTTTTCAATTTAAAAATCAATTAATCTGGTTACTAGTTAGCCAAAATTTAAAATATACTTCCAAGACCAGGTTGTGCTAGTTTAGCCTAATGGAAATACCTAAGGATAAATATTTATAACAAGCATGGGTTTATTTAGGTTCTTTTTGGAAACTGGAAATCCAACTAGCACAGTACCAGGTCTGCTGAGGACCCTCTCACCTGCTACACCCCAGGGCACCACAATGGCAGGAGAATGTGGGGAAGAAGACATCACTTCACTAGATGGGACATCACAGAGCAATTCAGGGATTTTTTTAAAGAACTCACTTCTGTGATACCTCACTCAGGAGTATCTAGGGAACTGCCTTTGTCATTTCTAAGGGTAGGTTACAAAAGATCTGAGACCCTACTTCTTAACATTTGCACCAAGGCACAACACATGACTCTCTGGGAGACAAGCTGCATTCAAACCATAGCACCTAGTGATTCAGATACAGTGAAGCACTTGAGAACATATTTGTCCAGGTATATACGAGTCACCTTTTCTGTTGCAGGGACACAATACACCCACAATTTTAAGGAGAAGTTTACTAGGGCTCACAACTTCATGGATTTAGTACATGGTTTGTTGGCTCCACAGCAGGAACATAATGGCAGAAGGGAGTGGTAAGAAAAAGCTGCTTATTTCATGACAACTGAGAAGTAGAGCAGGAAAGAAGCATAAGAGAGAATGGGGTCAAGGACCAGATAGTGTACCCAAGGTATGGTATCTGTGACCCACCCAGACACACCCATTCATGTGTTCCATTAATCTTCTGAGCAGCTGCTAAGTCAACCATCACAAATGAGATGCGAATAAATACCTTGTAGAGTTCACGTGTTATGCCCCTTAGTAAAAGCAAACCTGCTGTGAATTTATTATAGATTTCTAATGTGCAGGAAATAGTCTAGTATATTAGAAATAATCCACCTATCTTTCTAGCTTACATTACTATTTGGTCATGCATTACTGCCTACATCTTTGAATAAGTATTAGGAAGCATCCATATAGATTACATAGTGTAGAAAAACATTGCTCAACACATCATGCAAATTATAATAATATCAATGTACATATCTAATCACCTCCATGCTGCATCCATTATGTCTCTGATAAACTCTGAGGGAAAGCTGATAACATGAAAGGGAATCTGTGAAAAATAAAACAAAACAAAATATAACAAAACAAACAATAATGGTTAGGAAACAAAATTTGAAAGAGAAGGTGAATGATATAGATATAGACAAAACTCTATCTGTAGATAGAGACAAAACTTAGCTGAAAGACTAAAATAAAACTTTAGAAAGTATGCACTCATTTATTTATCAAATGCTTATTTTAAAAGTACATAGAAAGAATACTACACATGAATAAAAACTCAGAAATGAAAAGACATAGCCTTCATCTATAAGAAGATATCATGGAAATATGAAATTAGACTTTATTGGGTGAGTAACTTGATAGCTTCTGGAGAGATCAGTGAAGATGGTACAATAGAGATGACAAGTAGCCACTCAGTTGATGAAGAGGTAAATATCAGAGAAAAGTGAGTAATACTGAATGTCTTTATAAAACAATCAGAAGGGTGGAGACTTGTTTGAATGGCAGTCTACATTTCCTTATTTAAAAATGAAAATACAGTGTTCAATCAGAATGCATAGGTTCCTTGGGCCTAGGAAATGGTAACTTCATTGCAGTTGTTGAGAATACAAAAGTCTTATTAGAAGTATTTCTAAAGAATGGAATAGAGACAGTAGATGACTGACAGAAAATACAGACACCATATGCATAATGGGGTTTTACTATAGTCCAGTAAACACTTACTGAAGATGTCAACAAATGTATTGGTAGAAAACGCGGAGTTATTAAAGATGTGGACAGTAGATTTTTACTTTTCAAGAATCACAGGCTAGCACCATATTATTTTTATGTCACACTATGAAAGTGTACCATAACTGAGCATTAGACATGACTCATGTTTCTCACCAAGGTTTATTAAAAAAAAATCTTGAAGTTTGAAAGCATAGAACCAATATTTGTGTCTCACTACTGTCTTTAATTATCAGAATGATGCTGCCTCAGTTACCTTTTTGCTAATGACTTTCTATTTTAATCATTCAATTATAAAAATTATATCTTCCTGATTTTCTTCTCTTGCCATTTGACTTTTAAACAAACTACTGAAAGAAAAATATATCTCAGCTTTTAGTGCTTCTAAAATACATTTGCCAAATACCAGTATTCCTTGACACCCTGAGATGAACACTTTGAATTGTTTTTACCCATGATACATACCACTGATATTTTTTTCTCCTGACACTAAATGTCCTGTCTTTCCCAATCTCATTTTTACCACTATAATGTGGGTTATGTGTCCTTGAATTTGATTTAACTGGCACATTAGCTAGAGGTAACATCAAATTCCAGAGCTTCGTCTCATAGAATACCCCAATTGCATGAACTAGACGCAAGCCCTAGACCCTTGTACTTTTAACCAACTGCATACAAATCAGGTAATTTCAAATATCTCCTTTCGCTGGCCTTGCCAGCTGTCTTGTATATTATGCTTCTAAAATATGCACTTATCAAGCAAAATATTTTCTTTAACCTTTGTTTAAAATATCAACATTTTATACAGTATTTCTTTGTTAGAACAGAATTTGCAAGGCATAAATGATATGATTCACAGAAAGCACTTAGTATTGAGTCTTGCAAAAAATAAAATTATTGTCATAGATGTTATCGCTATAAATAATACTGTATTATGCAAATCTTAGTTCACAGTTTCTCTGACAAGATAGCTTTTGCTCACATTACCACTGATTAATTTAAATTTCTTAATGTGAAACATGTGACCTTCTAAAAATGGAAACGTTCTACATGTCAACTATGACCAGTCATTATTAGCTATTCAATGACTTCAGTGAAAACTACACTTTTTTCATTGGACTTCTAAGTCTAAAACATCAGGGTTTCTTACTCTTACATATATTAATTAACTGCTTATCATGCCCTATTTTTTATTTTCCAATTAATATACAACATAATTCTTACTAATTATTATTGATATTTTAAAGCTCTAATGAAGTTTCAAGAACATCTCTAAAATAATCCTTCTTAGAAACTGTGATTCCTAACATCTTCTGTCAGTATTTATGTAGTTGGTATCTTTTTATTATAATATAATACTGTTGAATAAACATTTCTATGTAATTAGAACATTTTATAAACATGCTTATCAATGGTTCCATAATAGTTGATTTTTCGCATAATCTGTAATTATTATGACCACTTTAATAGTACTCAGCTCTTTTTATGTCTTACTTGTTCTTTAGTTCTAACAAGAAGTATTATAATGACTATTTATGCCCATGTAACATTTTTAATAATTACTCAGAGTTTCATTATATTTATAGAATAACTTGCTAGAATCCAGATCACCATATCAAACTGATTAACACATTGCAAACTGCATAAAACCAAGGAGTTGGCTCAGGAAATCAAAAGGATGAAATTGTGGAGTAAAAGAGAGAAGTTAGGAAAGTGTTTATTGGAACTAATTGTCTGGTGGCCACCTATCCCATGGCTTTATGGGTTTAAAATGACCAACTGAAACCCAGGTTCTTTAAGTCAGTTACTCAACATGCAGAGTTTAAAGGAAACTGATTTTAAGACAGTGGAGGTATTCTGCACTGAGTTCTTCCAAAATTGGTCCTGAATGCAGAGAGGGCTTGAGAGCCAGCCCTGAATGAACTGAGGGGTTATATTACATTTTGTCTGAGGAATCCATTCTGGAACAAAGTCTCAATTTCATTGCTGACTCTTATTTTAATTCTGTCAGTGAGGGTGACCACCCAACTCTATGTCAAGCTCTTTCTCTAGGTAGCTGCCTATTCATAAGCTAACTAGCTAAACTGTCTTTCACAAAAATATTTAAGTATTTAAAATTTTATACTTCTAGAAGTGCTTGAGAGTTCTGTTATATGCAGTCTTGACATGATTACATACACTTACTTAAGAGATTTTTTTTTGCTGTGCTGGGAGTATAGTTCAGCGATATAACACTTGCCTGGAAAGCACAAGATCCTGAGTTCAATTTCCAGTAAAAAAAAAAAATTGTTTATTTATTGGCAATATGTAGACTATTGAAAAAATAAAAGAATGATTGGGGCAGTATTGATAAGGTAAAATTCCTATGAAACATTGCATTTTTAAATTATTTGTCACAATGAATAATTCTTTAAATTATTATTTAACATTATACTGGCTCTCTTTTCCAAAATATTATTGCTGCATCCATTCAGTTGGATCATAGTGCTGTTTTTATCATTTTGTATGAAATATTTGTACAGTGATACTTCAGTTCATGAACTTAATTCTTTCCATGTTTCTGGTCACAAACCAAATTGGACAAGAACCGAATCAAATTTCCCCATAAAGTCAACATTGAACCTAACCATTGAATTTAATTTGGTTTTTCTCCAGTTGGAATTGTGACCAGAATTGTGGAAAGAATTATGTTTGTGAAGTGAGGTACCACTTATACAAAACTATTAACCTTTGGCTTCTAATATATTGTTGATATTTTAATATGTTTAGTAGTATTTAGAGATTTTATTAATGTTCATATTGAAAACAATTAGTGCTTAGTTTAGATAATTTATAAAGTTATTAGTGAGGTAATTAAAAATATCTATAATCTTATTCACAAAAATTTAATCACACACTTGGAAAATATTATGTAAGTATCTTCAAAGATAACAATTTGGTATCTTAGCCAAATATTAGTTGTGGTGTGTGTATTATATAAAATTTCTCTTTGTTTTTGTTAATATTGTTTTTAAAAGCTAAATGAATATATTTATTAGCTAAATGAAGCTTTCATTTTGAAGAACAAATGAATGTCATTTTGTTTAAATATCAATTTAATAGTTACCCTATTAGTATTGAGAATACAATTGCTGTTGGTGAACCACTCCCATCCACTCACCTGAACCTGGCAATGCCCAAACAAGGGCCAACCCTCATCTTTCTCCTGAGGCCTGCTCCTCAGAGGTGGAGATAAGACATACATGCCAGACCTGCTGGCACCATGTGCAATAACTTCACTTCACTTGCAGCTCGTTGAAAGTTCATACATATGGACTGCATCTCATACATTCAATTATGACTGAGTGAATTATGGGGAAAAACATGCATCATAGACTTAGCTGATAAGACTCAGCACCCTGTCACTCCTGTTGTCAATCATACTCTGAAAGACTTAATCGGAAGAGCTGTAGTCCAAGTGCAACATTTTAAATTCTTAAATCCAACACGTTCAGTGCTCAGGCCGTTTTTCTTTCCACATGCACAGACCATTCACTCTGAGCATACTATCACCTCTTTAAAACCATGCTGCTTTTTCCTTACCATCTCAAGCCATGTCCAGTTCTTTACTTTTGGTGCACAAGAACCTGGAAACCTCTCCCAGCATCCATGATAACACTATTAGTGTTTTTGTCTTCCTCCATTTATTTTCTTTTTAATATATACTTTAAATGATAAAAGTAGTTTTCTTTGCATGCAAACATTTGTGTTCATTTCTTATTCTTTCTGTAGGTGAAATTACTGTATTTATATGAAAGAATACGTTGCAAGGATCTGGTCTGTTGTCATTGTGGGAGTTGATTTCGCAGTCTGTTCAAAACTCTTGCCTGGAAGTTGGAGCCCGAAATCTGAAAGTGAGACGGACAGAAAATGAAAAAATGACTATAAAGTAGTGGGGGACTGTAACAGTGAGTGGGAACCCGTAAGTACCAGTTCATGCATATACTAGAACAGGTCGCTGTGCATATACGTCCCTGATTTAAACTTGACTGATATGTGGAAAATCACTAGAGAAAATACAAATTCAGAAAATGTAACAATAAAGATGCTTAATCCTTGTGTAAAATTTACTAGATCTGTACATCGTTCTAAGTGCTTAATATGTTACACAATTTCTCCACAGTATCCCTATTCCTTATGTGTAATAGCTTGTCAATCTTAGCTTCATGTTCCTAGGTGAGACACTTGTCAACCCCATCTCTAATTTTACAAAATGAGATAATAAAGTAGCACCTTTTAAAAAAATATTAGCAAAAGTAAAATAAAGCATATGCTCTTTGTTGCAGGGAATATAAACTAGTACGTAGAGTACATACCCTTGCTATCCTAATTCTTCAAGCAGTTGTGGAAGATTTTTTATACATTCTTTATTTTGTACAGAGACCATCATTGCATATATGCAAAAAAAGAATTAGTGTTTCCCTTCCTGATCTATATCTCTTTTATTTATTTTCTTGCTTTATTACAGTAGTAATAAGTTCCAGGGCTATGTTGAATAAAACAATTGGAAGCAGGCATATGTATGTGGCCCTTAATAACAGAGAATGCATTCAGTCTTTTACCATTAAATATTGTTAGCTTGAGAATGTTTTCATATCAAATTAAGCAAGTTACTTTCTAGTTATATTTTTGAGTTTTTTCATGAATATGTGTTGAATTTATGTGATGCTTTCACTTCATCAGTTGGTATGACTGAGGTAGCATAGAAGAAATAAAAATTTGCCAGAAACAGGGGAATTATAACTAAAAGTTGTACTTTTAAAAAGATTACAACTGCTGAGATGCAGTAAAAGTCACCCAAGGTAGTCCATGTCAAGCATTCTGTTGGATAAATTCAGGGTCACTTCCTTCCAGACCCTCCATACCCCCAATTCCTCAGGAGTAATGCAAGTCCATAAATCAGCTTAATTGAGAAAGTAAAGAGTAAAAATCTGATCCTGAGATGAAGGAACCTGTTGAGAATATCCAAAAATTGTTTAAATTATCTGTTTCAGAAAACTGGGCCTACACCTACAATATGAGCTAGTATCCTTCTGAAAGGTGGGCCATCTTTTCCTAGTGTTTTTACTCCCTCAAGAAAAATCTAAATGTTTCCTCTTTCAGGAAATAATGTGCATCTCTTGAAAGAGAGCCCAGACTCTTTCTGTGAATGAATAACTTTTAATTTCTGCTTAATAAACCCTTCCCAAGCATCTTACACATCATGAAAATTCTTTTTATGCCAAGGGTTAGGGTTAGGGTTAAAGTTAAGGTAAGGAAAAACTGGGAAAAAAAAGATTTGAATAAAGAAATTTTAAAATCCACTCTTTAATAAAAATAAAAATGAGGTATGGATCCACAGCATTTAGGATGGTGCTATTCATGCCCTGGGCTATATATTGCTTTAGATTTATAAAATGAAACAGTTTTGAAAACAGATTTATGTATAAATACAAATTTTGGCTATCATTTTCAGAGTTTATTAATACTGCCAGAATGAATACTTAATAGCTAAATTGGAAAAGATAGCAACTTTTCCATATCTCCCACTATTAAGGTACACAACAAATTCCAAAAGAGATGAATTCTACCAAACCACAAAGTTAACATAAAAACATAGGAGAGTGGCTCCACAGTAATTTTGACGGGAAGTCTTTTTAATACAAGGCATAACATGGATAACAATTTAAATTTGACTGTACTTAAGTTGTGTTTCCTATAGCATAAAGGAGTAATAAAGTTAAAAGGTAGTAAATAGACTTTAAAAAATTTTGTAGCTCATGCAATAAAAAGAGATTATCAGTAATATAAAATTTCCTCCATATTAAAAAGAAGAACATTCCAGAAGACATAAAGGAAGATATATGGACACGCAATTTACAATGGTAATGCAAATGTGCAGTCTTCACATGGAAATACACACAGCTTTCCAAGCAGTCAAGAAAATGCAAACTGAGACAGTGAGACATTATTTTTTTTCCACTTAACAAACTGTCCAAAATTATATAAATTACTATTACATAGACTAAAGAGGATTCAAGTAATAGGATCATCATGCACAGAGCAGATAAGAATCAAGTTATGAGTAACTTTTGGCAGAAAACTTTCCATTTGTATTACTTTCAATAATTCATAATTTTAAATCAATACATTTTCATTACAAAGGAGGGACCATATTTCACCACTGCACTCATAGACCTGTACAGAAAGACCATATTATTGTTTAGATGAAAAATGTCCTGAAAAGTATTATATTCATCAGTAAGCTTGGTTGAGGGAATTACGGCAATATAGCAAAACCTGGAAGGTTGTATTCTACTTCTTGAATTCTCCCTTCTCTCTTTATTTTTTATAGTGCTGTGAAGTGAGCAGTTGACTTTGACCGTGACCTTCTCCCACACTAATTCTGCTTCAGACCCAACAAATTCTGAGCTTTTTTTCCTGAAAATGATAAGCCAAAATGCACTTTTCTGTCATTAAGTTGTAATGTCAGGTATTTTCTCTCAACAACAAGAAAATAAACAATGTAGATTTTGGTGCTCAGAGTAGGGTTGTTATTATTTCTCTACTTAGAAACTTGTTCAGAAAACTTTTTACTGGCTTGTAAGATGATTTGGAGATGTATGCTAAAGAAGCCCTGGAATGTTGTGATATTGGTCAAAGCCTACCAGACTGCTGTTAAGAACCCAGCTAGTACTGGCCAAGATCAGGTTTCATGTGGGAAAAAGGACTTTTGGAAACTGGTCTGAAGATCAAGTGTATTACACTCTGTCAAAATGGTTTTGCCTATATTTTCACTATAATCTGAGACTTTGCATGAGACTGATACTAAAGTCGATGAACTATTATTCTGGTGGAGAAAATTTAATAGCAGCCCAACATTCAGGTTGTAGCATGGGTACTGCTAGCTGCTTTTAGCCACATCTATGATGACAATCAGGAGAAAAAAGTAAAAGTGAGTGATTTGAAAAATCTGCAATTTAGACAAAAAGGAAGCACCTGCAAAGTTGGGGCCTAGGAGAGCATGATATTTTAAGAGTTTAAAATTAAAAATAAGCCAAGTGTACAATAGAAAATATGACTTGAAAGCATCTCAGTAGTTGGTCAGACTCTAACCTTCAGATTAAACTGCTTAGACAGGCTTTGCTTTGAAAAAAGAGACTCAGGGTACTGGGGCCCAGAAGGTCCCCTTATGGAACTGGGTTGCCAGGATTCATTTTACTCTGTTTAGACATCCAGGCAGTTAGAGGTGACTGGAGCCTTGGTCTAAGGAAGCCCAACTACTGCTCTAGCCAGCAACAAACTTTGAATTCATCTATGTGGCCCTGGTTTTACATTCATAAACAATACAAGAATGTTGGGGTCTCAGCAGCTTCTATCTAGATTTGAGAACAAGGTCTTGAAGGCCAGGCATGTGCCTTTGAAGTGTAGTGAGTCAAGATGTGAGAATGAAGCCAAAAGTGCAGTGGAAACTCCAGGAATTTGGAGATGCCAGAAACCACAGGCAGTGAGTAGAGCCAGCCCAAGCCAGAAGTCATGTGAACTACAATGATCTAGGATATAAAGGTGGCGCTCCCCATGTCCTTTAAAATACACGTATCACTAAGACTTTACCCAGGTGCTGGACATAGGGCGAGTTAGTCTTTCTTTAATCTCATTCATTTCTATCCTCCTGCTCTTCCATTTTGCAAAGCAGATATTTACCCTGTGCTATTGTATGTTGGAAGTGTTTAACTTTATTTTTCCGGGGGATTGTAGCTTAGAGTTTGATTTGAGGTTCAGAGGAGATTTTGGACTTAGACTTTTATGCACTGCTGAAAGTTTTAAGAGCTTGATGATTCTTATGGATGTACTAAACCCATTTTATATATATTAAGATGTCTTTTGGGGGCCAGGGTTGGAATGTGATAAATTAGACCTAAAATTTCTGCCAAAAGTCTCATGTTGAGAGGTGGAGCTTTGTCTGAGGAGGCGTGTCATCAGAAAGGTGTATCCTTTTATCCTCTGTCTGGCTTCCAAAAATCGAGGTTCTCTCCTTCTCTGTGCTCTTCTACCATGCTGTATCTCCCTTGGAACCAATCAACCATGCATTTAATCCTTTTGGAAAACATAAGCTAAAATAACCCCGTTGTTTAAGTTTCTATGGGATAATAGACAATATAGATAGTTATGGTGATGTTTCTTTTAACAATGTAAACAACTGAATATTAATTCAATGTTCATCAACAAATGCTGGAGGAAAAATAAAACTAGTAACTAGTAAATACTACTAAAGAAATAGGAAGAACTCTGCACATTGCAATTAATATATCTGAAAACATTGCTAAATTTAAAACTATATAAGAGAGGAAGTTACAGAAAGAGAGAAACACAGCTAAGAAAAAAATCTGTACAAAAATAAATGAGAGTAGTATGCATAATATATGGATACAAATGTACAAATTTCCATAATTTATAGAAAAAAAATTGTTACTGATTTTTTTTGTATGTGTGCAGTAGTGGGCATTATACCCAAAGACCTTCACAAAGAGCTACATCTGCAAAGTATTTTGAATTTTTATTTTGTATTTTGAGACAAAGTCTAATTTTCCCATGCTGGGCTTGAACTTGCAACCCTCCTTTATCAGTTCAATCAGTCTCCCAGAGGGGATGTCTGCCAGCAGGTCATTCTGTCCTGCTTTGATCTGTCCAGAAAGTGGAACATAAAACTAAGCCAGTGTTCTTTGTGGGTTGCTTCCAGTTCTTTGCTAGGAAGTTCTTGCTTAAAATAATGCAAAATCTTATAGGCTAAGTAAGGTTCAACAATTTTCTCTCTGTAACCTCCAAGTACTACTGAATGTTGATCCAATTTCAATCCTGGTATGATTCAAAGGGAGAAATAAATTGAGAAGTGCAGAAGAAGTCTTGAGGTGAATAAATACAAGATAAATGAGAGAAGACAGCCTGAAATCGTATTTCTGTCTTCCTGTATCAGCTAGCTACTATTACATAATGAACTAACACAAAAATATGATGACTCAAAATTATATTTATTCAGTTCAGACATCTGCGAGGCTGTTTGCAGTTCAATTTGTTATGCGTAAACTCAATTATGTATCAGTGATAAGTTATGGATCATCTTAGCATCTCTGGTAATTTTGACTGGGTTTAATTATACTTCTGGTTTTTGCTGGGAGGAGTTCTTATGTCTGATGATTGGATGATTCCAATCATTGAAAAACTGGCAAGATGGGGCACCTATCTTGGATCATCCAGTAGGTTAGTCATATTTTAGATTAATAGCACATCAAGTGTCTACAAGAGAAGCCAATATAAACAGGCTCTGAGGTTTAGGGCTGCAACTTGCACCCACCTGCATAGTGGTAAATGCATTAAATCATGTGGCCAGCAGAGTCAAAGATAGTAAAGAGAATTACTTCTTGATGGAAGAAACATACAATCATATTAGATAGGGTATACTTCCAGGTAGGAATTGAACACTGGAAATACTTCTATACTCTACTTACAACATATTATCTAAACAAAGCAAAAATTTTGTTCTTCCTTTAAATAAGTACTACATAAAAAGTCAATCCTGGAGAAGCAGTTTATACTGAAGGTCTTGAAGACTATAAAGAGAAATTAAAAACAAAAAATAAAATTGAACTTAATGTTTTTTGATTGCCAACTGTGTAGGAGGTATAGTGTGTGCTTGACACATTTGATTTGTTAAATCTTAAGATTCACAGTACAGATCCAAAGACAAGATACTCTATTACCTCTATTATTTTTTGAATAAAGAAACTAAAGTAAAAGAGTTTTAATTACATTTCTCAATATCACATTACTTGCTAATCAATGTGACACATAAGTTCGATCCAATTCCAAAGTTCATGTTCTTTGACAACAGCTATCTTCTTGGTTGGTTAGGTAATACCCTGTACCATAATGAGCATTGTAAGTCAGAACTTGCATCTTTTCACAAGATTTAGCTCCTCTAGTACAATGGTATTATTGGTTGACAAGTATGAGTATGTTCAAATGTCTTATAAGAAGAGAAAAATCTCTTAATTAATTATAATTTAAATAGCAAATAGAAAAGCCTGTTGGAATCAAGAACGGATGTTGTCGGAATCAAGAAGCACACAATAATAGTACTTTTCCCCTCAGGATTACAGTGCCAATATCCATTAACTCCCCTGCAATTTCCAAGAATACAAATCAAAGTTAGTAACTCTGAGTGGGGTACAGTACAGCATTTCACTTTAGTCTCACTGAATAATTCCACAATAAGGTAGCAAATAAAAACTTTGTTTCCATCCACTCAACATCAAACAGATCTTTTGAGTGTGTTCCCCAAGAGGATGAGGAAGCTGCGAGGAATCTGGGGTCCTCCTGATCTTTCCCCTTCTGCTCAGGAGGCAGAAACAAATCTTCCCAAATGAACCTCTTAAATATGAAACAATCACCACAGGGTACACGAAACAACAGACAATTGAAACAAATTATGTATTCTTCCCTTAGATAAGAGATTTAAATTATAAATCCTTCAACACTAGAATTGTGTGAAATAAATTGAAATGCAATTAAATGTCAGAATTAATGACATTTCTAAATTATTTCTCCAACAATCTTTTGAAATGCTTTGAGGTTTTGGACACTCTACAAACTTATTTCTCAAGTTTTATTTAATAAAAAAGGAGAAAGTGGATTGTGAGGTCAGCTAGTCAGCGTTTACCTGAAAAAGCAAGCTGTTTTTTGCTTATTTTTCTTTCATGCACCTCACATTCGCTTGAGGAGAATTTGGGCTCGCAATAGGAAGAACAGCATGTCTTGCTTTAAATCATCAAGTCACTTGTATCTTCTGTGATTATGACTATGTAAATTTTATCAAAACTGATACTTATATTGAATTTCCGGCTGGAAGTTGGACACTGTTCACAATTATGAATATGGTCATGTACAAGCACTGAAGAACTGCTGTTAATTTCTTTTTTCCGGTTTCAAGGGACATAGACATGGTTTGTTCTTTTGTCGCTTTGTGTTACTAAGCCTCTGTGGGGTGGAAGTGCTTAGTTTACTGGGGTTCATGACAGAGCCTAGACGGGTGCATCATGCATTTGCCTCCCTGTCTCATTCAACAGGAGTTAATGGTTGCCTAGTTTACACAAACGCTGGGTAAGTAAACTCAATTCCTACCAATTAGGAGCCGAGTCTAATGAATGACAGCAAAGGGTTAGTTTCTTCTTCAACAATTCAAGGTTTGTGTTTGTTTGTTTGTTTGTTTGTTTATATTTTGATGTTTTGGTATAGATGGAACATACAGAGACAAAAAGTTAAGTGTGCCTATGCTGAAAGCTCTATTGAATATAATGCGCATTTGCAAAAGAAAGAAAAGAAACATCTATTTTCAGAGTCTAAAACTCTTGCTATCATGTTGTTCACCAAAAGTGTTCAAAAAGAACCTTAATTTATTAAAAAATTTAAAAAATAAAGTACTTCCCAAAATTTCAAGAAGTCAAGTCAATTCAATCATTTTGGAGGGGCTGAAGTATACCATGTGCTTTGTATTTACATATTGCATACTAAGGAGAGAAAGTCTGATCCTAACATTACTAGGAATCAAATTATCTAAAAATACTGGAAAGATGAAAAAAAAAAAGAAAAAACACATCCTATAAAAAGGAAAGAGTTTAATTTAGAGCTCTAAGCAAAGAATGCAGACTCCAAGATCGAGACGCAGGGGAATTTCTACACTATTTTCATTGGAACAGTAGTCAAGGTTTCCTTTCAGATGAAAGCTATGACTGCATATGAACTAGTATATTGTCACTCTATGTGTAAATCCGCCAAGTTCATATCATAACAAAGCTGTATCACTTCAAAGAAATTGCATATATAAACAGTATCACCCAGAAATGCACTTTCTTATCTTTTATTCAAAATGAGACCTTGTGGTTTGAAAAATCAGGTTTTTTTGTTACAAAAATTTGAATTAATTTTTTTTGTTGTTGTTAAATTTAACTATCAGGAAATGTCTGAGTGATTCTGTCTAGCTGGGTGATTATGTATTAAGGAATCTTTACTGCCTTGTATGTATTGTCTAGACTAGATCATGAATTCCAAAAAGACAGGGACAATATATCAAAGTAAGTAGAAATTCTCAGCTCCCACAAAATTATTTAAAGAAAAAAAGGCATTCTTTTAATTACAAACTAAACAGATATCTCACTCACATAATTCAGTTTGTGATTTCTCCCTCTTCAGCGTTTCTCCCTCACTCCCTGGTATCACATACCTCTGATGGAAAGGATAGCTAAAATCTCCTTTTAGCTGAGGCTATTTGTCTGCCTCCTGTTTCTAAAAATCCTCTCTTCCTACTACACAAAACCAAAAGAAAAAGAATAAATTTAAAGCTTTCACATTATGTCTTCAGTTTACATTTATTAGAACTTTATTCAAGAATTTACATACATTTTTTCTGGTGGCATACGAATAGCATCTGAAATGAAGTTAATGATCGTCTACCATTGTTAATTTACTGCTTTGATAATGTAAGATTTTATTTTGGAGGAAAGCTAACTGAACAGTACAGGATAGATGTTCCATATGTTGTGAGTCAAGTTATTTCTTTTTTTTTTTTTTTAAATGAAGAGTTTGGCATGAAGCATACCTCATATTAAGTATACTAACATACCAATAAGCCATGTAATTAAATTCAGGGAAAATGCGATTATTTCTTTATACAGACAATTATTTTTTCTGAGTAGTTAGACTTTAATTTCTAAATATTCTAGTTCATCAATGAAATAACAAATGCATGGTCCTACATCCATTCTGGCAACAATTAATATGTGCCAACAGATACCAAACAATCAAAAATCGGGCAGTATCTTTCCATTCAATCTATACTGTCCTGCTCAAAAGAGCAGAGTTATGTTCTAATCTATAACTGATTTCTTTTTATTTCAACTGGAAATATTTTGGGGATTTTTTTATTCTGCTTTGTCCATAGTCTATGTTCCCATCACCTATGCTAGGCGACTATTTTGAATTTGCCTCCACGCTTCTTGACTTTTCTCTGTTTTAATCTCTGTCTCCTTCACAACTCTGTAAGGTGCTAGAAGACAAGAACTGAGATTATGGACCTACTTTAGATTGGATATCCCAAGGTATACCTCTAGAGACAGGAATTTGAGGTTTAAGGGATTCCCAGAAGCATTAGTAGGACAAGGAAAGAGTGAAGTAGAGGAATCCTAGAAGTTGAATAAAGAGTAAATTTGTCAACCTTTGTGGAGGGCACAGTGTGCAACATACTTCAGAACTACACAGGGAGTGGAAACAAAGATATTTTGATGTTTTTTATGTTTTGGTTTTCTTTTGTTGATGGAAAATGAACCCAGGGCTTCACACATTAGGCAGGTGATCTACCACTGAGTTACACCCCCAGGCTGAGTATTTATTTTTTTTAAATTTCATTCACCATTGGCTGAGGCTACCCCTAGAGAGGAACAAACTGCTGATATTCCAAGCCTTCTGTTTATTAGGCTGAACAAAAGAGAAATATACAACAAATTCTTACAGTAGGTTTCTAGCAACAAATATTTAACAGGCAGGGGCTGATTGGAGAAAGATATCAATGATGGTGTTTGTATAACATTATTTTGTTTATTATTGTCTAATACAATGTGGTGAGATAGTAGGCAGACAAAAGTACTCATAGATTGCCACAGATAATAATCTTTTTTAAAGAAGTACTTTAGATTTTGTTAGGAAAAAGTCCCATGGCATACCAGGATAAAACTGACTTGGTCCTGATTCTTAATAGGTGATTTCCTATCAATAAAATACCTAAAGTTCACCAATTTCCTTCTTATTAGAAAGGTGACCATTTCCTAATGAATGAGCTTGTGCTTTTCTCAAGCAATTTGATTGAAAATAATATCGACCATATATTATTTAGTACATCTCTTTTCAACCATAATGTTACTGCTTTTAAGTATACGTTTTACAAAATCTTATATTGGAATGTGCTGTTGACAAAAAACAATGAGATAGATTAAAAGTTCCTTGTAGATAGGAATTTCAACTTGTTCTTATATAGTATCAATGTCTTGTACACATTAGTTGTTGAAATAAATGTGCTTCAAATTACATTGATGGTAGATGTGGTTAACTATATGTGTTTGACTTCAATTGTCTTTAATTAAATGGAAGTTGGTCATTTCAGTAAAGCAAAAACAAAAAAATGTAGAAAAATAATAGTGGAGAGCACTGACATTTCTCTTTCCATTTTATTTACAGCTATCCTTTCCTCAGCCAAATACCAATCACTTATCTCCAAACAATTAAAGACCTCATTTCTGGAGCATATGTGTTTAACTTGAGCTATTTATTTTTCTGCAAAATCTCATCTTGTTTCTGACAGATGAAAAAAGAGGTTTCCAGGCAGATAGGAAACTGTGCATAATTTGAAAAGCAAGTTCAGAATCATCCTATATTGGGGCACGGTAATTTGGCCCATGTAACCTGGTTGGCAGTGAGAAACTCTCATAGTTTCTTCTGATGTAAAATCAGGATCCATCTTATGCCACAGTGAGCTTCACTGAGCAGGGAAAAAATAAATATGAACCTAGAGGCCAGTTGGTCCCCTGTTCAACAAAGTCACTTAGATTTTATTTGTTTATTTTTATCTTTAAGTGGTATTTTCATCACACGCAAAAGCAGCACATTAATATCTCATGGAGTCATCCTGAGGAAAAAAAGAGAAGATACGAGAACATTCATGAAGCATCAAACTCATACTTAACATGTAAGAGACACCCAATACATAGTGATATTTCATTTCAATTTATTCCCTGAGATTGTGACAGTGCATTACTCTAGGGCAGTGATGGTGAACCTCTTAGAACTTTCAGTGATACAAATAGCCCACTGCAGCACACATGCCATGTTGGTTCACCACCAGTGCTACGGGGATCAAGCTGATGGTACTACCACCTTCCTGGTTGTCACCAGTGTTTTGTCCATCATGTAGCTGGTAAACATCCCGACCCTAAACACAAAGTCATCAAGATAGGAAGTCTGATGTGCTGGCTGTGGGTGCTCAGGAATCACTGTTCCTTTACTGCTGTGGAACATGTTTACAGATTTGAAGAAAGGCCAAGTACATCCTTCCTCCCAATCTGGAGTACAGGGATCCACTTATGCTGTTGCCTGACACATGGTTTTGTGTGTAAGTCCTCCATAAATTGCACTTTGCCCAATGCGGAGTCTTCCTGCCTCTATCTTTGGTCTCAACTCACCACGTGGCTGGTTTTGGTGTCTAAAAACTAGGTTTTTCTGAAATATTTACCTACTTATTCCCATGTCTTAGTGTCCTGCTGTTTAATTTCTTACAGTCATAGTCCTTTAAATCTGTGGTTCATCTCCTTGCATCTCACTTCAGCCTTCAAGTGGATATCTGGTAAACTCACACAAGCCTTTCAGTCAGAGCTACTGTCACCTTCATTGTTCCTTCCTCCTGATAGGGTAATTATGGTTCCAACATGACGGCTCATGGTGAACAAATGTGTTTTGAATGCTGGGTAAGGAATGCAGGCAGCTACTGGCACAGCTCCGGTTTCCTTTCCTTGCCTCTGAAGCCACATGACTGGCAGTTCAGCTAAAGGCTATGCTTTATGAGGCTTTTAAGTGCCCAGTGTCATATCTCCAATGCTGCAGATAAATGTTCTTTGGGTCAGTTCTGGCAAAAGTTTCTGGATATCGATAACCACCACCTCTCTTTCATCTGACACTCAGCGCTTCTTTTCTTCATGTCAATATAAAATCAGAAATCAGGCCACTTTCTGTGAATTTTGGCTGCAAAAGCTCCATTGTGAAGGCAATCTTGGGTCTTGCAGAATTTTTCCAGATTTGGGATATTTGAAGAATTGTGCATTACTGTTTGACTTGCTCCTCTCTCTTTTAAATACTTTGCACCTTTCATTTTCCAGGTAATCTACCTTGAGGATTCCCAGGAAACACAATTGTTCAATCTTATTATTAAGATTGATTTAGTTTTGTGCTCTCTGTGGCCTCCAGCCTCCCTTGAATATCAAAGATTCAGTAAGAATCTGTAAAAAACCATGGATCACTTTCGCCAAACTGAGAGGTAAATTGAAGTTTTATGAAGGTTAATGCAAGTATGATTTCATAGGTACATTTTTAAGAAAAATAATTTATGAAAAAATACTTTTGAAAATTTTGCAAACTGAGGCACAAGTCAACACACCATTGCAACCTTCCTTAAATGATTTTAGACCCATGGAATGAAGGGCCATGAAGCTTAAATTTCCTTAGCTTCATGATAACCCTTATTTGTGAGATCCCATCTTTAATTAATCAGAGCACCTGGCGGAAGATTTGGAATTTCCACTAGTCTTTATACTTCCTTCACTAGACGTTGGTGGTAGAAAATATTAATAGTATATTTACTTACCATGGGGTAGGCATTATTACACATATTTTGGAATGCAAAGACACTGTGATCAGTATGGTTTCTAAATCATTATTATCCTCTTTAATTTTCCTTTGCACTTTATTTAGTGACTATCATCCTCAGGCATGATGAAACAATTTAAAATCTCTCCTGCTTTTTCTGCAATCTCTTGAGTGCTTCCCCTAAACACTGATGTGTACCTTTAAGCTGCAAATCACTGTAGCATTTTGATATAGCAAAGCCCGTAAATGCCCAGTGTGAGGTCTTATTGGTGCTTCCTCATAGGGAGAAGAACATGTGATGATTTGATCTGGATTGGTCAGTAGAGTCCAACTTGCTGCAGGACTTTCAAACTTCTTTTTTTTTTGTGCACTAGATTACCAGAATCAGCATAATATCTCCAGATGGACGAGGCTCACACTGTTCTCCTAACCAAATGATAAACTGTCTTAATTTAGTACAGATATTCTGACTTTATCCTTTGAGGGAAGAGTTAATAGTGTATCACTCAACTCTTGATCAAATACCTTTGATTTCACTCTCACAATTACTGTGTTTTTTCATGGTTTAACTAAACCTCTAGAATCTGTGTGGATATTCCTTCCTTATATTTCCATCTCCAGGATTCACTAGAGAGCTTGCTACATCTTATCTAACATTGTACAAAGTCAGATGCATCTTGCTCCTGATTCTACTACTTTTGACTAGAAGACCCAAGGCTTCTTATTCAATCATTTGGTCGAGAGTAAATAATAAAATTAGTAACATTAATTCTGTAGCCCTCAATGAATTACTGTGGGAATCAAACAAGATAATTCATAAGGATAATCATAAAAAAACCTCATACGTAGACAGCTTTCTTTTTTTTTTGTAGACAGCTTTCTTGTGTCAAACTAATTTATGTTTTAAGACAATGCCAATGGCTGCAGTACATTAATAATAAATAAAAGGATAGACTTAAAAATGTGTTTCATTCTATTTGTTCCCTTTTCACTAGTCTACTCTCCCACATATACATGTTAGGCAGAATTCTCCAGAGAAGCAGAATATAACATTTATAGTGCTTAATATATAATAGTGCTTAATAATTGAGCTTAATTATAATAATACATATAGCATATAAATGATATAAGTAAATATATAAATAATATGTATAATACATATAATGAATACAGTGCTTAATAAAGAATGATGATCAAGATATATAAATACAGAAAGAGAAAGAAAGAGAAATTTTAAGGAAACAGTGCCTGCAGTTCTGGAAGCTGTAAAGGGAAAATAGCAGGAAATACTAAGACTGTGGGTTGGAAATTTCAAGAAGAGTTGATATTGCAACCTTAATGGTTAATCCAAAATACTCTGGAAGCAGAATTCCTTCATTTCTGAAGACTTCGTTACTTTTAGTTAGGCCTTCAAATGAATGAATGAGGCTCATTCACAGTGTGAAAAGCTGTCTACTTAATAACTACCTATTTGATATTAGGCACCTCAAAAGAAAACTATCTTAATTTGGTATTTGGCAAAACTGTAAGCATCATAACCTTTCTGGATGGAAACACATAGTTGTGACAAAACAGGTGGCTAAATTTAAAAGTTTTTTAGGATAGTTGTAAATTTAATAGTTGTAAAGATAGTGGAGATTTCCTTTGTATCCCATATTTATTTCTCCCATTATTGATATCTTAAATTTGTATGATATGTCACTGGCAATAAGCCAAGGCTGACACATGACGATTTAGTTAAGTTTACTTACTATTCAGATTTCCTCAATTTGCCCTATGTCCTATTTCTGTTTCGGGAATCCAGCCAGGGCAACTTATTATGTTTTGTTATTGTGCTTCCTTAGGCTTTTTGGCTGTGACAGTGTCTCAGATATTCCTAGTTTTGTCATCATGACAGTTTTGAAAGCTATTGGTCAGTTACTTTGTAGAATGTCCTCAACTTGAATTTGATGTTTTTTTTAAAGCTTATAATAACACTATTTTTTTTATAGTAAGACCACAGAGACAAAGTGTCTTTTGGCTGCCAAACTATGTCCAACTTACATAAATATTATAAAATATTTCCCTGACCACATTACTTCTGCTCAGCAAACTGAGGTTGTGCATACCTATCTTTGACTTCTCCATCTTATTTTTGGAGAGCTAGGCTATGAATATAAATGTTGATAGGTGTGCTCACATATGTGTTTAAATACATTTTCATATATGCATGTATAAATTTTGCTTCATATATAATGACTATCATGCTATACAATCATGTATAAGAAAGGGACTTAAACATTCTCAAGAGTTGTATGATGCTTAATTATATAAATGGGCTATTTTGAAAAATAATCTTTTTGAAACTTACTTAGCTTCTTTGCAGTTGTCAACTTATTCAAACAACACTGCAATGAGTATTTTTGTATATATCGATATCATAGTGGAGAAAAAAATCCATAAAAGGAACTGTAAGAAATGAAATCATAGAACAGTTGTGTGCATTTCTAATTTGACATATATGGCAAAACTCCCTGAAGTTTATAATGATCTTGACTCAATGTGCTTGTTTCTTTATAAATTTGCCAACAGAGTATATTATCAGATACTTTGATCATTCCTAATGCAATAGGTAAAAAAAAAGAAATATTTCAACAGAGTTCAAATGTGTACTTCTAATGAGTGAAGGCAAGCATCTTTTCATGTGTTTAAAAAAAAACCATTATGAGAAATTTCCTAGTCTTTTGCCCATTTTTTCACTTGAATTGTTGATAATTTTCTCACTTATCAAGCTAGGATATCAGCTTCTTAAAACCTAATTTACAAATATTCCCTCTTGTGTCAAATATCTTGAAGAGTGTGTTGTATTGAATTCTCTAGAGATAATTTATGTATTTAATTTATAATTTTTATTGCTATAAAGATGTTCTTCAAATTTAAATTTTGATAAATGTCTTGAAATAAAGGCATGAATACTCATTTTTGTCTGATTCTTTGCATATATGCAGGTTCAAAGAAAGTACTAAAATAAGTCTGTAACTGATTAGCTAATTACTAACTACTGTGTCATATATAGAAAATAAACAACATACTTCAAAATGGATTCTTAGCCTCAAATCTTATCTACTAAGGAAGCTATGGTTTTTGTGTTTGAACATATTTTCTGTTCATGTAAAATAATTTCACTCAGTATAGTTTAAAAACTTAGATCTAACCTTCACCTTCACAAGTTTTTCCTTGAATCTTAGTATGAAGAAGAATAATTTTATTGTGTAATTTTTGGAAGACAATGTATAGCAAAATCAAGCAGCTCTTTAATCATTCCATTTGGTGACTTATTAAAAGAGGTCTTTTGGTGTTTGGCACACAAGCTAAAAAGCTTACCATCCTAGAAACAAAGGATCTGTTAAAAGTCAAACCTTCAAGTAGAATTTTTATTTCCAAAATGAAAGTACTTTAAATAATTTGCATTCATGAAAAATACATTGGGGCCTTTATTATTGGCTTGTTTTTTCTAAAAGTATATTAAGCCATTAAGCATATTGCTAACAAACAAGATTTTTGCTAATTACCAGATTATTTTCCAAAATAAGAATCATCTATAGGCTTTGTTAAATGCTAATCTGAGTGATTTACCTATAACCTTACTGAATGGCATTGTCTAAGGTTGACTGTAATCCGTACTGTTTACTAGCTGATTGCCAAACATCTGAAAAATTGTGAGCATGTGACAATCAAAATTGACCCCTAAAATGCTCCTTTAAACACTGTAAATATTATGATTATTACAATTTTCTGTGATTACTCTTACCAAGAAATCTCTGATTCAGGATATTTTATTAAAATTAGAATAAGGAAACTTGAGTGTCACTTAATCAGTGATATAAATCTTGAGTTTAAGGAATTACTAGTAGTAATGAGCAAAATCATCTCACATTACATTTTTTTTTTTTTTTTTTTTGGTTCCAGGGATCAAACTCATGACCTCGCCCTTGCTAGGTAGGCGCTTAGGCCACTGAGCTAAATCCCCAGCCCTCACATTACTTTTTTTGTGTGTGGTAGTGGAAATTGAACTCAGGGGCTTCACACTGTGCAACATTCTCAGCCCTTCAAAATTTGCAACAGAATCTTTCTAAGTCATCAAGTTGCTCAAATCATGCTCAAATTTAGAATCCTTTTGCCATGGTCTCCTAGAGTGCTGGGATTTCAGATATGCATCACCATGTCTGACTCTAAAGTTTACTGAACACTTACTAAAACCAATTCACGTGTCTTAATAACCAGATTACAAGTACTATAATTGCCAGTATTATCTCAGTTGTTATGATAAAGAAAGTTGTCTCTTTCATACAGATAATAAGGGGCCACAAAGCAATTTAAACCCAGAGATTTGAGCTCCAGAACCTAATGGTGATCACAGCCAGGTTTTACACATATCCTGGGTATGTGCTCTCCCATTCAGCTACAATTCTCAATTGGTGTTAACTTTGCCTCTGCTGGTTTGTCACTGTTGATTGCTATTGTGTGTGTATCTGTGAAGGTCATGGTAATAGTGACAATGAGCGCATCCTGATTCAACAGATACTTAAAGAGATAAAAAGATCTTTATGGTAGATAAGTCAGATTATTTTTATGTTTTATTTGATATGATTATGAGAAAATGAAGATATGAACTTAGTGAAATTATCTGAATATATTTAGTGGGATGCCTAGTCTGGTACAGCACTTAGAAATTGTTCTTGTCATTTGTACTGCATCATGCTATAGAGCCCAGGTATTTCCTCTGCTTGTAAGATGTAAACAGACTGGATAATGTGTGCTTTGAACTTTTCCTCATGAGGACACTAGTTGCAGTAGTTTTTACTCTCTTGGATACTATAAACAGAACGATGCTAGAGAGCACATGCATGTTAAAAATCAACCCTGGTTTTGCTAAAAATCCAATCAGTTTACTCAATTATCATAAGAAAGAAGTCATCATTTTACAAGTTCTTTGTAGGGATGCATAAAATAATTCCTAAATCATAAGACATACATTCTTTGGATGAAAATTTTAATATTTATTTTGTTGTCCTTTTGATGAAATATCCTATCAAGAGCCAGTGGTTACTTTAGATTAAGACCTCATGTGTAATAGAGGAATGGACAATTTGAATAGATTATCTAATTCTTCAGAAAATACCATATGCTGCCTACATCACAATAAAAAAGTCTTTTCTTCTGTCTCTATAGAAGTATTTTAAATGACTAGTACTTAGTTTTCTTTTTAGGAAGGCCAATTATTCTTGCAAAACAACTGTACAAGCAGTGAAATAAGAAAATTGATCTTTTAAGCCTTGGTAAAAGTTCAAGACCTTACAGTTACTTCTGAATATATAGGGTTCTGTTCATCGCTATAACATCTATGAGCTCTGGTTGTTTTTAAGAAAGGTTGAAAATGCAGTTAACTATAACCCAGATCGCCTTTATGTCTTTTTCCTTTCAGCATCCATGCAAAATGAGCTCCTTATTTAGGAGATATATGCTTGTATTCTGTGTTTTAGCTCAAGAAAAATAAAAGACTTATCTATCATTATAAGTTTTGGTATCGAGGATAGATAAAAGGCTTGCTGGCTCCAATTTTACCACATGCATCATTAAAATATTTGCCAACTACAGAGAATTTCCTGGTAATTCTCCACTACTGGGTCACATACTGATCTGATATGTTAAAGCTGTTCGTGGTCAGGACAGCCAAAGGCTGGCACAGATGTATGCAATGAACACCAAGGATTACATCACCAGCCACAGAAGGGCTGCCACCTCACTGATGAGACCCAGTCAGTTGTACAGGTAATAGGGCCAGTGAGTGCTTGGAACAGGTATGACTTTCAAACTCAGGGCATGACAAACTAACTCATCTTTAGAAAAACATTTAGACAACAGAATGTAATGGTTTGAATTCTTGAAGAAATAGTTTTGTATTCTTTGGATGGTGTTCTATAAATAACCATTTTCCCAAGTTGATGTTTAATCAATTCAAGAATAAGGAAAAAGTTCCAATTTATTGAAGATGAACATTTATAGAGAATAGAGAGGAAGAAAAAAGAGCAGAAATTTTATTTAAGGCCTTAATTTCTGTAGATACTTACTGATTCCTTTTTCACACAAAATAATAAATTTCCTGAAGCCCAGTGAGCCAGAGATATGAACCATCCAGATTATCCATTGGGAAGTTAAATAGAGGTCAGGTGATGAACACAATTTTTATTTACAAAAATGAGCAACATTTTGGAAGCAATTTCTACCCTATTAGTGAATACCTTCAGTTGTGTTTTCTGAGTTTAAGGAGGCATAACTGACAAAAATTGCAATGTGCACATTAGTGTACAGTGTGATGCTTTGATATATGTCTATAATGTGAAGAGATTATTACAATAAAGCTAATTAACATATCCATTAAGGCATATAGTTATCAATGTTTTGTATGTGTTGAGAACACTTCAGATTTACTATGCTCTGATTAATTTCCAAGTAATAATAGTATACTATATATAATAGTCATCATGCATACAATTGATCTCCAGAACTTATTCAGCCTGTCTAAATGAAAATTGTTATCCTTGGACCATTACTGCATCTCTCCATCACTAATGCATTAGAATTTTCAGAGTACAGATCTTTAACTTCCTAGGTTAAATTTATTCCTGTTATATTCTTTTTGATATTTCTACAAATTGGAATGCTTTCTTTTTTCCCCTCTCAGGCCACTAATTATTTATGTATAGAAATGCAATTTATGTCCGTGTGTTGATTTTAGAAACTTCTTCTAAACTGTTTATAAATTCCACCTTTTGTGATAGAGATTTTAGGATATATATCTATATCTATATCTATCTATCTATCTATCTATCTATCTATCTATATATAATTATGTCACTTGATAAGAGTACCCTTTCAAAGTAAAGATAATGCATTAGTATAAATTTCCATACAAAACTTTTTATTTCCACAATAGGAACATTTTTATAAGCAATGACTTGTGCGAAATTTTATTCAACACTGTTACTTGTAGAGAATCTTGAACCTTGAGCACAATTCTTCAGTGCTATGGTACAATGAGAAGACTTACACTGGAACTGTAAGCAGGACTTTTAAACTCTTTGTATTTCACTTTTCTCACTTGCAAAGTTGGAACAAGGAAAACTTCTTCATAACATTGTAAACATTGGTGCTAAGGCACACAACCTACAATATGCAAGCCACTGGCACTGAAGTGTCTGTCTAGAGGATATATTCTCATCACCATTATTAAGATTTATCTTCATAGCCAGTCTCTGTCTCCTTCTGGTGATGGTTAATGTATGGTATGACTTTTTGACATTATCAAAATTATCTCAGATGACAAATTGATTAGACAGGGACCCTCAAAGAATATTTTAAGTAAATTTTGCAAATTTGGTAAATGGTTGGCATACTGATAAACATAACTATTGTATAATCTAGTCAGGAGGAGGATTGTTTGGACTATATATGTAATTTTTGATTTTATTGAGTAATTGCTCCAATATTTTTGCATTTTACAGCTGAAAATAAAGTTTATCATTTAAAAGAAGTCTGATACCCAATTTATCTCACTCCTCTATATTCTGTCACAGGTTTCCCAAGCTCTACTTGGAGAATTGAAGAATGGACTATTGTGATTATTGAACAAAGACTATGAATAATGACTCCTAATAACAGAATGTTGTAACCAATATCATAAATCTTAAGAGGGCCAAAGGATACTTCATTTGAATTATGTTTTTCTAACATGTGTGATTTCCTTTGCAACTCAGTTTTTAAAGAGTGTGACTTTCTCAAGTGATGCAGAAAAAACCTAAAATTTAAATTTCTTTTTTCTTTATTCTTTTCTGTATTTTTTTTCGTGGTGGTGGTAATGAGAATTGAACCAGTGCCTTCTCACTGAACTATACCCCTAGCCCTTTTTAAGTTTTTCTTTTGATCTATATGCCATAACCTTCCCTCCTTCCTTCCTTCCTTTCTTTCTTTCTTTCTTTCCTTGTTTCTTCCTTCCTTCCTTTCTTTTTCTCTTTCTCTCTCTTTTTCTCTTTCTTTTTCTTTCTTTCTTTCTATGTTGATTTCTTTTTCTTTTTTGTGAAAGGTTCTTGCTAATTTTTCCAAGCCAGCCTCAAATGTATAATTTTCTACTGTGAACCTCCCAAAGTTCTGGGAATATAGGCATGTACCAATATGCTTGACTTGAAAGCTACATGTTTTGATTTAATTTCTTCATGTTTTAAAGTTTCTTATTTTAATTAACATTGTACTTACCACTACTTCTAAAATTATTGCCTTACCTCATTCATGTGTGTGTGTGTGTGTGTGTGTGCATGTGTGTATATTTCTTAGAATTTCGTTGGCTTTTAACATTAGTGAAAGTGCCATAGCAATTGTGTCTTCTTTTTCACTTGCCTCTTTCCTCATAGCAACTAAAATTTCCCCATAGTTACTAAAACTACTTATTCTTATCTATCTTCCCTGTTGACACTCCAGAGGAAAATGATTCTTTGCATTTTTTTTTTACTCATTCATTCATACATCACTGAAACTAGTTTAACATTCACTTTGGGGCATGAGCTTATTTTAAAAGTTAAAGTAAAAGTAAGTAAAGTTATCATGGTTACTGGGTAAGGTAGGAACAAGACAGAAGAGAATCCACATCTGTGACATTTTGGTTCAGGAAATAGCCAATTGCCCTGTTCATCATTTCTGTCTTTACTAGTATGTGCCTTAGAGGCACAATAATTAATTTTGAAGAGATGTTGAAATTTCACATAATTGTGGTTTCTTTGTCCATCAGTCTTTCCTTTCTTTCTGTCCAGGGGACCCTGCAAATTCTCCCTTTCATCATCCTCTGTGGTGACCAGGGCCAGATGACTGATTACATTTTAACAGACTAGTCCCTGTTCTTCTGGAGCCACTAAATACTCTATTTAAATGGAAGGCTCTCTCCCCATTTTTTATCTTCATTTTGCTGATGTGGGAGTGTGTGAGTGTATCTTATAACTAGTTTAGCATCCTCAGGAGTAAGCCATACTTCTGTAATGCTTCATATGTCATCTACTCCTTTGTCACACACATGGCTCCAATTTTAGTACTTTATTTCTAGTTGGCCCAACAATTTAGTTTATTTTTCCCTGATTGTATCAATTTATTTTAAGTCTCCTATTTCTGTGTTTGGATTTCTACCCCTGTCATTCCCACACCCTTTGAGTTTTGCAATTTTGCTTTTTCTATCAGAATGTTTGATCTGATTCCTCCTTGTTCTTTTTATCCTCATCTGGGTTTCATCTTAATATTTCTTTCATTTTTATTCCTACAAAGTACTTTTAACGCCCCATAAACATTCACCGGCTCTTTTTGAACTAGCCATTGTGAAACTGCCTTTCGGGTTTTCATATCACAGTGACTCCTTGTTAAAATCCACAGCCTTTGTAACCTGGGCTTGGACCGGGGAAGAGGACTTTGGCCAGTTGAAATCAGAGTAGTGACCATGCATTCTTCCACCCTTCCCTATGTGAGCACTAGGCGTAGGTTACTCACAAAATGGGCAAAACAGAAAACTCAGGGAAGAGACGAAGAACAGTCTGAATTAAAACAACTTGATCTGTTTTTAACAGACAGTGAACTCAGTCTTACAGAATCCTGATCCAGGCATGTCTTTGACCCAGAGATTTTTAAAGAAAAAAAAAAACTGATATCATCCATCCTGCTTTAGAATATGACTGACTTTAAGTTAGGAATAAAGTGAAATAGTGATATTCTGTTTGTTTGTGTGATAATAAGTAAAGATAACAGTAATCTGCCACTGCTGCTGCTGGTAATGATCATTAACTGAATTTTCATCTCACGTAGATTTTAGAGGGAAAAAAGTCAACTTCTGAACAAACAGGGTCAAGTTTGCATTATTTATCAGTTTTTACTCCCAACTCAATTTCTGACTTGCCACACCTGGAGCTTTTATGCACATAACTTATTTTCTGAAAACATTTTCAAAGTAGTGTATGATATCTTTATATATCAGATATATATAGAAAACATCTTTGTTATTGAAAGCACCACAGACTTTTAATTTTAAATAATGTGTTCCAGTTTGGATCACACAGAGCTTTAGTTATACGCTTTTCCTGTTAAAGAAAATGTAAAACATAGTATGCAGCTTCTGTTTCTGTTTCTCTATCTCTATCTCTGTCTCCCTGCCTGCCTCTCTCTGTCTCTCTCTCTCCCTCTCTGTCTCTCTGCCTCTCTGTCTCTCTCTCTCTCTCTCTCTCTCTCTCTCTCTCTCTCTCTCTCTCACACACACACACACTTATATGCATACAAACATACCAGTAAAAGTAGTTACTTGGTAACAAGCAAAATAAAAAATATTGATAAATAATATTCATTCATTCAGCCGGAACCATAAAACGGACCCAACATGCCTTTCATGCTTGCTAAGCAAATTATCAGACTCTCTGCTGTGAGTCGGTGATACCCAAAATATTAAAATAGCTAGTCCTGCCCAATAATGGATTCCCATTCTAACTAGGTTGGTGCCCTATTACAATAGATTTATCTGCCTGTGTGAATAAATCTTCTAACAGTAGAAAGGTCAAATATTCTGAAAGCAGAGAATGACACTCCATTCTTCTAGGGGAACTCAGGGGAAAAAAAAAGAAAAAAAAGAAAAGAAAAAGAAACAACAAGGTAAATTTTGAAAGAATTTTTTAAAAATTGGCTATGGAATCAAACTGGCCTTGTTCTATTCCAATATTTTTGATACAACATTTCTGTGACATTCAAATAAAAATCTAAATCTCTATCTTAATGTTCTCATCAGAGAAACACAATAATAACAGCTACCTCAAAGGAATGTGTTGCTTTGAAGTTAAAGTAT
This sequence comes from Dasyprocta punctata, assembly GCA_004363535.1. Taxonomy (NCBI): domain Eukaryota; kingdom Metazoa; phylum Chordata; class Mammalia; order Rodentia; family Dasyproctidae; genus Dasyprocta; species Dasyprocta punctata. The sequence continues at coordinate 34,843 of RJWM01007753.1, read as the reverse complement.
ATTATGTTGAATAACACTCTGAGACAGTTTTGAAATGTAATCACGTCCTCTGCACCTCTACACTTCTGTAAAAAGACTGGAAGGTCAAAGGCTTGTGCTGATGGAACACAAGTTTGTCCATGGTTGGAGTAAGGAGAAAGCCTCACAGTATCTGCACACAAAGGTGGAAATATGCTGTCTTTTCTAAGCCTCGCTTGTCATAGTACTAGTTTGGACTTGGAATGAGACCTTTGCAAAATCACCCAGTGTATACTTCACTATATAAACATGACTCTACAATGTTAAGAAATTCTTTTCTAGGGAAAAAAAAGGAATTGCATGTAACTTTGCTTCAAGTATCTCTTAAAAATTCTGCAAGTGAACAACTTGCATTCGTTAGGGTAAATGATACCTTTTCACAGCACCAGATTAACCCAAAAACTGCTTACACTTCTACAAGTCACTTCAAAATATCTGACTCCTGGATTTCTCAATCTTAAAATAGTCTACCTCCAACTTTACAGGTCTCTGCACTGATGATATTCCTTAAGAGAATCACCACTCCACCTCTTGCCTACACCTAGCAATTATTCCATCTTCCATTTTTAAATGATAGTGAGGCCTTCAAAATTGTGATCTCCCCTACTGAAATAAGTATGAAATTTTACTTACCTTATCAAACTGATTTGATCTTTTTGAGACATAGTGGTCAATGGACTTGGTCTTTAGTTACTTCTAAAATATTGTTTGCAATTCGAATCACTCTGAATATGAATATTGTATGAGGGCAATAGTAAACTAAAGAGAGCCAGGAAAATGAGGGCAAAACCTTTTGAAAGCATCTTGGAAAAAGCTAATACATTGAAGTAAAGCAGTGGTAATGCAAATGGGAAGAGATGAACAAGATAGAGGGAATATCTAGTGGACAATCAGTTGTGGTTTCTGAGGAAAGAAGCTTTACAAACAGGGAAGACATGGAACATCACTGCAGCTCTGACTCTGACACTTGGTGAGCCAGTGAACCATTATCTATAGTAAAGGATAAAGATGTGGTAGTCACAGAGTGAGATGGAGCATGTAATGGTGTTGGTATCTACTTGCTCAATTTGAGGAGTCCATAGCAGTTGATCTCAACATGGGGCAGTGTTGCTTCCTTTCCTTACAAAGAGGGCATTTGGCAATTTTAAGGACATCTGGTGTTGTTATACTTAGAACACAATTGTAGTGTCATTTAGTGAGTCCAAAATAGAAATGATTTTAAACATTTGCAATGCAGGGGACCGCTCATACAACAAAGGATTATCTTACCCATTATATCAATAGGTCAAAAACTAAAACCCCCTATTCTATGGGGAAAAATATGTAACAATAGCATTTGCCAAAATGCTTGTTGAATTAATCCTTCTAAATGTGAAACTAAATCACAACTTATTGCAAGGAATAGAAAAGTGAAGTCAAAGACATGAACATTTACTCAGGAGGGAAGACGATTTTCAATTCTTTATATAAGGTCCATTTGTAAATCCCATTCTTTATTCTTTTACATTCTTTCAGGACACTTACAACTTCACACAGAGTAGGTGTGCAACAAATGCTTGCAGGATTAAATGTTTCCTCCTCAAGCTGATATTTCAGTAAAGCCACAGTATTAGGCAAGTGTCTTTTCATATGTGATGCTAGTGGATAATTGTAAAAAGCAGATAAAATTATGACTGTTGCAAAGGTACAAATTGCACACAGGTTAAGAAAAACTGTATCTAGTTTATTTGTTGTAGGAAGCTTGCAGAGATTTTAAATGATTCAAAGAGAAATAAAGTAAGTATAACTTTGCATTGAGAAGATATTATTGAAATGGATTTACAACTTCATGGTAATGCTTTTTTTTACAGAGGGAAAGGGAAAACAAGTAAACTGAGCCCCTGCTGGATAGAATATATTTGCAAGCCCATTGACAATACTTATTTTGCTTTGTTCTTAATTACTCGCATTGTAGGAGTTGCAAAATATGTCCCAAAGCAATCCAGATAACCCCAAAGTATTTACTTTAGACAATTTGTGCTTGTTTGTCTAAACATTTTCCTGTGGATTTGTTTACCCTCTATATAGATTTAAACATTTTAAATTTAAAAAGAAAAAATGAAATCTAATTGAAGTATGTTGCATCTATTCTAATCTACTGTGACATTTGATTCTCTGTATCTTCTTTTTAATTTCATTGCAAATTTGTATAATGGAACAACTTTAAAACCTATTAAATGCCACTCAGTAGTTTGCTTTTTTATGTAATAAGTTATACCACTTTCTAGTATTTAAAATATTACTATTGACTGATGTGATAACTTCTATTTGACAAAAATTGTTTCGTTGTACATGAAGAACTAGTATTTTATTGCACGTAAAAAGCAGAATTTATAAATGCATGTTTGTGTACACTGCCAATCCATATCTACACATTAAATAATACACGTAAATAATAAGTTTGAAATCAGTAAAATATACTCAACAAAACTTTAAAATTATTTACAATGAAAAGTGCATTCTATATAGCTCCTAACAGCACTGTAAGTTCTAGGTTAGGCTTCAGCTTATTTCCCTTCTACAATGTTCCCAATTATGATTTTGGCCTGGCAGTTGCATTCATTGCCTACATTAATTTCTAATTTTCAGGCTATGTCAGACAAAGCTCAGATCCTACTGTTTACTGCAGTAGTAATCTCCTCCAGATTTTGTCTTTTAAGGCTGGGACCACACAAAAACTTTATTTAAGATTTTTTTCAAAGCTCTGGCACTTGAAAATTTTAGTACTAAAATTCCTTTCTAAGCTTGGTATTATATCTCCCTGAACAGTAATCCTTCTTTTCCCTTCCTGCATTATGCTGTTCTTGAGAATAAACCAAAAACACTAGGAAGATTATACTGAAACTTTAAAGAATGTTTTTCTTTTATTTCAAGAGGTGCCAAACTTTTAAGTGATCATGCTGCTTTGCAATCAAAACTCCTAGGATAAGTAACTAAGTCCAAAAATAAGGAAAAGAAAAAGCATTAAGAGAGACTGCTACTGAAATCAAAGAACTTACCTTTCTACAATGAATGAAGGATTTCACAAATACTATCAATCATTATAATAAAAGTGTTCAAATGATTGAACACCTCTTATACTAGAAACTACTCTAAATACTTTATGTGCATTATTGCATTAAACCATGTGATAAGAATTATCTTAAAAATTGATTTCTTTTTAGTCATTATTCATAATTTTATTCAACTTGTATAGTATTTTATACTTTCTTCACTCCAGCCTAGGCAATTCAAGTAGACGTTTAAGGAAAAAGCCATTATGATTTGTTTCTGAGTTGTAAATGGGAATTTAAATTCTCTGCACAGATTTTATGTAAAAGAAAGAATTTTGAGGTTTGTTTTAGTTCTTTCCCTTTTCCTCCTAACTCCTCCTCATCATCATTATCCTTTTTCTTCTCCTTCTTTGTTTTTCCTTAGAAACAAAGTCCAGAACTTGCAATGAGAGAAGTAGTAAAATTTAAGTCATAATGAATGGCATTAAAGAATGCATGATGAATAGTAGTCTATCTTTCTTAATATCAAGTGGAATGATGAAATGTGTCACAAAATTAAGGGAGTGCTTTTATTCAACCTTTTGCATTAAGGAAGAAGCTCAGTAGTAAAGAATATCTTTTTTTTTTTTTTTTTTTTTTTTTGCGGCACCGGGTATTGAACTCACAGCCTTGCGCCTACCAGGGCAGGCACTTAAGCCACTGAGCCAAAATCCCGGCCCTGGTTTTTTGAGGCAGGGTCGCACTATGTAGCTCAGGTCTGCCTTGCGCCGCGTAAGAATATCTTAATATAAGGATGTAGACTTGCGATTTTAGGAGCAGGTAATCAAGGGAATCATACAGGATGAAGTTATTTAGAAATACATGAGGGTCATTGGGCATTTACTAGGAGAATTTTGTGGAAAATAAAGAGCGATTTCTTAACTTTCCATGATTTCTAAAATTAGAGATAAAGTTCAACAATGACATTACCATTGAAAATGTGCCACAAATTGGGATTAAGAGATTCAGAGAGGAGCAAAGGCATTGAATAGTTTTGTGTAGCCATTGTGAAAGTATTTTATGTGTTAATCACACACCTGCCCCGCAGACATCATCAGGTCAAAATCTACATTTAAAATCTGGAAAATACAGAACACTGAGAGGAAATAGTGGATCTGACATTAGTGGAGATATGTATCTTTGGTGAGTCACTCACTGCCAGGTCTAAAATCTACCCTCCCATCCTTTCTTCCTTCCTAATCCCACTTCCAACTCCTGTAAGGCTAAACATCAATAAAATCAACAGGGAGCATAGTCTGTCTACCCAAAGCGACAGAAACAAAATGAAAACACAGACACAGACTTACTGCTTCGTGATGCTTCCATCAGGACAGAGAAGATGAAGTTTCTTTCCAAACACTAGATGACAATCTGACTTCAGGTCATAAATCCACTTTGGTCCTTTTGCATCTTTCTCGCTGATAAAGGATCAATTTGAATGTCTGTGTGTTCTTTTTGGTCTTTTTTTCATACCTGTTGAACACAGGAATTACACTAATCTTCGTTAGTACACTATTATTATTCACTTAATTTGAGGAGCATGAAAGTCAAAAGATTTGTGAAAATATCCATGATCAGCTTGCGTGTTTTCTCCACTTTGACCTTAGTGAGGTTTTAGGTAAAAGCATTTCTTAACTGTTGGGGAAAAAAAAATGTCCTGTTCATTCTTGGATATTTAAAACTACCTCTGAATTTTCTGAACTGAATGCCAACCCTAGTTGTCACAATCATAAACAACTGCTTCTGCCATTGCTAAAATGTCCTGTATGTACATGAATAACATTTATATGGTTGAGAATCAATTGATTATACTAAAAAAATTGTCCAATGATAAAAAGGGAGAATCTTCTTAGACGACTTCAGTTCTGTTACAGTCGGCGTAGGTCACAAAACTAAAATACCATACAATGTGGTTTTTTTTAATTAACAGAAGTTTACTTTCTCATGATTCTAGAGGTTGGAAGGTTGTGATGGTTATGAGCATCAATTTTGATCGAGGGCTTAGTCATGGATCTAACTCCATTTTGCTTTTCTTCCTCCAATTTGCCTTTTGACATTTCTTCATCTGAATTCTGTTGAGGCATTCTCTTCTACACTTGCCTGAATAAGCAGGTCTGATGGATGAATATCTATGACAAAGAGCCAAAACTTCTGGGTGGCAACAAAGTTCTACATGACTAGTATGAGATAGTGATCTAGCATAATGTTCAACTGGACCATGGCCAAACCAAGATGAACCAGACTGTTAACTGTGGAAGCTACCAACTCGTGTTTTTGTTTTTCTTGTATAAATCTGAGACTATTATAAGCATTTTAAAGACAAATTTACATCAAGGGGTATACCTGCTTTCCCTGTATGATGTTATCACCATTTATCTCTCTGACTGGCTTTCTGGAACATGTGGCCAAGACTCTGAAACAAGAATCTGATTCACTTGGACTCTACCAACTCGTGTCTTTGTTTTTCTTGTATAAATCTGAGACTATTATAAGCATTTTAAAGACAAATTTACATCAAGGGGTATACCTGCTTTCCCTGTATGATGTTATCACCATTTATCTCTCTGACTGGCTTTCTGGAACATGTGGCCAAGACTCTGGAACAAGAATCTGATTCACTTGGACTCCCCTCAGCCAGGAGACTTATGGAACAATTCTGTAAAAATTTGACCGCATTAAAAGATACTGACATACCTAGTAAAACATCGTTCTTAGAGTGTTCTGTAAGGATGTTTATGGATGAGACTGTCATATGAGTCAATGGACAGACTGTTAAAGTCCCTCCCACCCTCAATGTGGGAGGACTATCTAGCTGGCTGAGGCTTTAGGGCAGAAATTCACTGTATTCCTGTCCTTTGATGTGAGAATTCTAAGATTGTTGGGATGAGGCCTTATTATTTGAATGAATTGGGGCAACAGACTTTGAACTGAGCATTATTTCATAAACTCACCAGATTTTAGGCTCTGGGAATTGAACCGAGGTATGTTTCCACCTCCTCTGGTTATTCAGTTTTTAGATGACCTGTCAAAAACTTCTCAGACTTCATAATCTTAAGACCTAATTTCCTTAAAAATATTTTCTCATATACGCATATTTATCTGTCTTTAGTTCTGTCTTTCTAAAGAAAATAGAGAAGCCCAAGATAAGTGTCAGCTGGTTTAGATTTTCTAAGGTCTTTAATCTTAGATTTTACATGCTACTCATCTAACTGTATTCTCATATGGGACAGAGGAAAATAACAGTTTTCTCTTTCTTATTTATATAACTTTAATCATATCAGATTAAGCTTCTACCTCAATTACCTCTTTAAACATTAATTAATTCCTAGACACTTTATTTTCATATGGTCACACTGGGAGATACAGCTTCATCATGTCAAGTCAGGATGGGTGACAAATGCAGAAATTAGTACACAATGCATTCTGAGAAGTTTCATTTTTATCCCTTACTTTTACAAAGACCACAGCAAGGTGAACCACTTCCTTGTTTTTGGCTTTCAATATAGCCATAGAAATGAGTCAATTCATGGATATGATCTGCTTTGCCATCTTTAGGGGAATATCTAACACATTGATGATGAAGACTGAAAGGCAGAAAAATATTTAATATCCCTGCCTTCCATAAATTCGTTCAAACACGTGATCATTTTCTTGCCCTTCCCCAGGCTTCATTTCAACCACTCTGGTTCTCTGAGCAATAATTGTATCCATAAACTTCGAATGTGTACTGTAGGACAAAAGATTAAACCACTGCAGATAATGTTGAGTACTTTTTAAAGACTATAGCTGTAAGTAACTCCGTTCATAGTTTGTTCTGATTAGTTGCAAAAAAGAATCTTCATTATATCCTTATTCCATAGTGAGGAGAGCACGGGACCTGAATTAGAAAATATGACAGGCTTTTGTACATGGTAGCAGACACCTGTAATCCCAACACTCCGGAGACTGAGCCAGGAGGATCAGCGTCAATTCAAGGACAGCCTGAACTGCATAGAGAGACCCTGTCTCAAAAACAAGCAAACAAAATAAAATTACAGATAGCAATTTTCCAATTCAAGGACAGAGTCTTTTCTTCATTTTATTTATTTATTTTTTTGTAGCAGGAATCGAACTCAGGACCCCACACTTGCCAGGCAGGTGCTATGTCACTGAGCTATATCCCCAGCACTGAAATTCTCTTCTTGAGCAGTCAAAATAACTTATTTTGCTATAAAAAAGAGAAAAAGAAAGGAAATTCATGAGAGAGTAGGAGCACTGGAGATTTCAGATAGTACATACACAATGATCTTTGAGATAAAGGTTCACAGGGAAACACAGTGAGAAAGTACAGAACACATTTTAAGTCTATAGTTTTTGATTCCATGACTATGAGTAGGGTACAGCAGAAAAGAGCCATCGTAAGTCACCCTACCTGAGACACTGGGAGGAAAACTATAAATTTAGGGGAAAAGTGCAGCTGAAGCATAACAGATTGAGAATGGTTGGGCTAGATCAACAAGTTCCTAGCACAGTCCCCTTGCCTGATTTTCAGGAGCCCGCAGTCTCACCTGTCCTGTTACCACATGAAGATGACTCTCCTCTGCGCCCCAGGGTGGCCCTGAGATCAGGAGATGGCTGTGTGTGGATTGACACATAGTTTTGTGTCATGTTTCTGCGGGTTTGTAAATCAGAAACTATAAAATCAGCAAAATGTCTTCTTCTCTACCATGATGACTATTTGAGAGGAAAAAATTTTTGTGCGTGTGTCCTTCATATTTGTATTGTAAATCGACAGCTAAATATGTCTGGAAGCAAGATGTGAAACTGTCCAAGTCTTATCAATGACAATCAAGTTGCCATATATCAACAAACACACAAGAAAAAGATACAATAAATTCAAGACCCTACTCATCTTTCCCCTTGGATGTATACTTAGTGGCTGGTGGGTATGAAGCTTTCACTGAATAAATGCTAAGTGAATTTAAAACTGATTAGATTTACTATCATTCTTCACTCCAAGGTTGATAAATGTGGGATCTTTTTATTTATTTCTACCTTTTCATAAATAATGTGTTGGACCTGCCCATAGATTCGAATGTGCTGCTCATTGTATTTATTTGCCAATCAACAAAGATATTTGAATATCTTCCATAAAGAAAATTGTATGAATTCAGAGCAACATACTGAGGGGACATGCCATCCACATCAAAGGAAAATGTAAAAGAAAGCATAGTCAAAAACAAATCCCTGAGGTGAAACATATAACTCTCCACCTGCTTTAATTGGTGGAGTGGAAAGATAATCAATATGGAGCATTGTCGAGAGTTGGGCATTCATTTCAGTGCTGATCAATACCAGACCTGCCTCGAGGGAGAGACGCTGCCACTAAGCTCTGCCACCTGCTCCTAAAACTACTTCAAAAGCGAAGGAGGAGGAAAATCTTTGCACAATGTAAATCTGGCTTCTTAAAAAGTAACACATATATGTACGTATGATGCTAATTTTTTGTCTTCGCCATGCTGGTTGATGAAATGCACTGCCTTTTCTGGTGATTTCCTAGAAAGGTGCATGTAAGAAAAACAAGACAGAAAATATAGTACTAAATTTCATTAATGAAACTTTTAAAGTTGTTTATGCAGCTTAGGGCAGTGAGAAATACACATAATACCACATGGGGATTTAATCCTTAGTAGCACTCAATCTTTTTTTCACTTACACTGTATTGTCATAATTTGATTCATGGAAGTTTTAATGGGTAGACTGGTTATGTATATTTCAAATTGAGAGTTAAGGAAATAGAATCACAGAGGTTAAGTGATTTTATTCATTCATAGACTTAAATTTTAGAATTAAAGGAGAAAAATATTTTCTGTCATATTGGAAGACAGAAAAAGGCATGACAATGATATCAATGTTAACTGAAATAAAGTTGAAAAAGAAAAGCACAGAAAACATAATAAAATCACAACAAAAAGCAATGAAAATATGTTCAAGATTAAGAAGGAGGAAAAAACTTTAGTCTTTGAGATACCCAATAAAATTGAGAAACTTCTTGCCAAACTTAATCCAAAAAAGAGAGGCTACACAAATTACTGAGATCCAGAAATAACAAAGGTACAGATATTAAAGAGATAATATAAGGAGACAAAGCACAATTTTTTGTCAAATAACTTGACAAGATAGATTAAATGGGTAAAATTCTCAATAGAAATCAATGAACCTTACTTAACAAGAACTAGAGAGCCTTGAAGACCACTAAGATTAAAAGACCTGAAGCTTTTGTTGAAGACCATCTCACAAAAATTTCATCCCTCATTAGTATAACCTGTAAGTGCAATAAACAAGTAAGAAAAACAAATACCAGTTATGTGTAAAATTTTCCAGAACACAGAAGAGGAAGCATATCCCTAAAGTCTCTGAGGGCAATTATTCTGGTATCAAAGCAACACTGCAAGAACACTAATGGACAATAATTAATGGCCATGAACATAGAAGAAAACAGTTTAAAAACATCGTTAACATGCATACACAATCACATATCATCATAACCAAATTACAAGATTGATTTTAATATGAATCAATGCAATTCACCAAACTGACAATTAAAAAAAGCACATTTATTTCAGTAGCTCAGTGGACACACAAAAAGATTGGACAAAAGCCATTATTCATTATTTATAAAATATTTAAGTAATCTCATGATACAAGGAGACTTCTCTGATATAATACATAGTTTCAACCAAAAAACTATGGGCAGTATCATGCTTAGTGATGAAAAATAAAGCTCCAATATGCTCAGGAGCAACAACAGCAACAGCAACAGCAACAGCAACCATGAAGAATGCCTATTCTCACCACTTCCATTCAACTCTAATAGTTCTTGATGGTGAAATCTGGCAGGTAAAAGATGAAATCTTCCAGATTTAGAGAAAACAGTTAAAATGTTTTCTCAGAAAAGATAAATACTCACAAAATATGATGGAATGCAAAAAGATAGAAACACTAAGTCTTTCAACAAGCAAGCATCATGTAGAGAAATAGAGTCGTGCTTTGTGGGAGACAATTTGAGGGACTCCTATTGAATGCAGAACAACTGCTGCACCTTTGATTATATGGAGACTTATTTCCTTATACTGATATGTACGGAGCTGACTATGGTACTTCCTTCTCTCTTCAATTGGGTCTAAGCATTGCAAATAATGCTAGCCCAGGTACTGGTATGTAAGGTCTAAAGCCATCAGACAGTGTCCTGTTTCCTTGCATAGTGCTCTCTGTAAAATATATGGGCACAGCAGGATGGTAGAGCCAGCCAGCTCCAGGAATGTCAACTGGGCATGAGCCTGGACATAAAGAAGGTATGAGTCCCCAGGGTACAAAAGTTTACAAATCAGAAACTGAAGCAGCCGCCTTCAAAAACAATGCAGTTGTTACCTTATGCAAATTGATCCTTCTGCATATTGTTTACTCTGCATTTTGCAAAGATGCTATTCTCAGTATCTGGCTAGCCAGCTCAAGTTACTCACATAGTTCCCACAGTCCTCACTGTCACTCATCTTTGGGCCATCCCCTTCTTCACAAGATAATAAATTCTGGGAGAGGCCTAGGATCAGGTACATCCTCAAAAGGATTGGACTCAGGACCCATTGGCTGCCCTTAACTTTGTATATGTCTTGGTGTCTTTACTCTTGCCATGGGTAGCATTGGAGGTGGTAGACTGGAATTAACTTGCTGGGATCCTAATAACATCTCAATGGGATTATAAATGTAACTTCTTGGATTGTGAGGAAGACTAGAAAAGGGATTACAATACTTGGATTACCATACTCAATATTTGCGATTACAATAGAGTTTCATAAATTTATCCCAAAAAATCACATGGCCAAACTGTTACTATTTTCCAAGAGGGTAATGGTTAGAAGTACCAAATTCACTTATTGCTCTTATTTCCCATAAATCATATTCAGAAATATGTCTCATCTTCCTCTTCACTTTATGAACTTCTCACATGATCTTGGTCTTGACATTGTTCAAAATCTCTTTTCTCTCTCTCTCTGTCTCTCTCTCACTGTCTCGCTCTCCTTTATGTATCTGCGTGTGTTCCTTTCTCTATCTCCCTCCTCACCGCTACTCAGCCCTCTCCTCCTCTCTGCTTCCCTCTTCTCTCCTTTTCTTTCCCCTCCAGCTGGACGCCAGAGAGCCCTCTTCACCCTCAAATTCTCTTTTATTTACTTACGACCAAGTAAGTAGTCAGCCTTATTACTACCAATAAACACAGGCTCCAGGGGAGTGTGTTTCGTTATCTCATACCTTGCAGTAGAAACAGTGGGAACACAGCACTACAAAAAATGTCAGTATCCAGAAAATATTTGTAAGTGATATGCTAGTCATTGATAATTGGATGTTGACGCTTAACAATAACACTGATATTAGCATAAGATGTAAAGGACTCAGAGATACCGCCAATCAAGTGTTTGAAATATAAATACATTTAAAATTATAGAATACTTTTGAGAGAATGCAAAGAAGCCTAAAAATGTTGACAGATATATTGCAACACCAAAGAAACTTTCCTAACTAAAATTTATAGGAAAATATAAAGGAACTAAAATGGCAAAAACAACTTTTTAAAAGAACAAAATTAGGGGAATTACATTACTCATTAAAAACTACTACAAAGGTATAATTAAGACAGTGTGATATTAACATCAATGTAGACAAACAGATCAATTGTAGAGAATAAAGAGTCAGTTGGTTTTGCAAATACAATAGAAAAATGTGTTATTTTAGAACAAATTACTCTAAAATGTTTTTATATACATAATTCAATCTACAACTGAGATCAAGACATTTAGTCTAAAACTATAAAAAAAAAGAGCATCTTTGTGAAGTTGAAGTTACATGATATTTGTTGCATGTGGCATTACCAGTACAAACAGTAGTAGAGCAAATTGATGAATTGAACTGTTCAAAACTGAGTGTCTCGTCTTTAAAGTATACATATAAGAGAAAGAAAATATGAACTAGGATTGGAGAAAATACTTAAAAATCATACATCACTGATTTTTATGTGTGTGACTCACATTTGTAAAATTACCTAGTTGCTAATATATATTTTTAATTTCTAAATCAATACTCATGGCAAATTTTTGGCCATTTACTGACATACATAGAGCAGTGGAAAATTAAAGTTTCACTCTGAACCATCTTCACTTAACAGTAATCAAGGCAACCCTTTGCTTTCTTGCTTCAATTCATACATTATAAACCATATCCCTTCTTGTGTTATAGTGTTTTATTTTTTTTCCCACAAATGTCTGTCCTTTGTAATTTTGTAGTTAAAATCAGTAATGTTAAAGATCTAGTGTACCTAGACAAAAGCAGGCTGTGCTGGATGTCAAGGAGAAATTGCATTAGTTAGCTAAATTTCATTCAGGAATGAGTTATAGTGCAATGGCCATGTGCTCAGTGTTAATGAATCAGCACTGTGTATTAAATATGCCTTTAAACAAAAACACATGCAAGACAAGATTATGCCCAGATTTGTTGATAGAAATATTGTGATCACATAGCCGGGCATGGCACACGCCTTTCATCCCAACACTCGGGAGGCTGAGGTAGGAGGACTGTTGTGAGTTCGAGGCCGGCTTGGGCTACAATGTGAGTGCAAGACCGGTCTGAGCTACATAGTGTGACCCTACCTCAAAAAACTAGGGCTGGGAGTCTGGCTCAGTGGCTTAGATTGTGAGTTTCATCCCCAAGCAAAAAAAAAAAAAAAAATTGTGATCACAGACTCAAAGAAATCCAACACTGTTTTCTCCTAGGAGCAAAGGTGCAGGATTTACTAACTATGGGAGATGTGCTAATTCTGTATGGACGCTTTAAAGAATGTAACTATTATGTATCTGATACAATATTTGCAACTAGAATATTTAAATATAGGAAATTCAAAATGTAGCTGGGTGTGGTGGGGCATGCCTATAATCCCAGCACTTGGGAGACTGAGGCGGGAGAATTGTTACAAGTTCAAGACCAGCCTGAGCTACAAAGCAAGCTCAACGTCAGCTTGAACCACATAGCAAGACCCTGTGTCAAAAATACAAAAAAAAAAAGAAAGAAAGAAAGAAATTCAAAACACGGTAACACAAACAAAAACCAATGAAATTCTCAAATGTTTTATACAGCCATTTCAATAAAATGCATATATCGATGGCAAAATTTTGAAAAATAATCTGCATTCTTATGAATTAAATAAAATTAAAACCCCAGTGAGACATTTTCACACATCCATTAGAATTGCTACAATGAAAAGAAAGTAGAAAACTGGAACTTCAATGCACTGGTAGTTGGAGTATAAAATAATCTAATAGGGGAAATAATTTGTCATTTTTGAAATATAAAATATGACCCTTTCATATCATGTAGACAATCCACTCACTAGCAGGTATTTGTCAAAGTGTACTGGAAGCTTAAGTCCATATAGACTTACAGATTTGCACATGAATATTCACAAAAACTTTACAACAATACCAAACTGGAAAAGATCCATCCATAGATGAGTGAATAATTCAGCTATGGAATATCCTAAATGGCGGATGTTTCAGCATTATAAAAATGAACTGCTTATGCACAGGAAAGTGTTGAAACTATGCAAAACAAAGGCAGATTGGAAACAACCTAGACCAGAAAAATGTACGCACCATGCAGCTCTGTTTATATCTAACAACAACATGAAGCAGATTGGTGGTCGCCAGAAGATTGGAAAGGGGGATGGGGAAAAGGAAGGAAAAACAAAAAAGATTTCAATGGGCTACCAAAAGACTTTCTGTATGGCAGTTATGTCATTTGTGTTGACTGTGATGATCTATCACCAGTGTATACTTGTGCCAAAGCTCATAAAATTGTAAATTTAAACGTTTTTATGTACTAATTGTGAATCAGTGTTGTTGCAAAGACTTTTTATCTGAAGAAGGCACTATCTCCTCAAAAGTATTTTTACATTTAACCTCTGCCTGGATGTTCCTTTTACTTTATCTTTTGTGAAGTAACAAGACAATCTACAGGCTAAATAACTTTTCTTATCATATTTTTTGATGATCCCATTATTTCCAACAGATAAATTGCCTACTGATAATACAAAATTTGTACAATATTTGTACCTCCCTTTAGGTGTTTGGGAGTGGTGTAGTAAACATACAAAATATAAAACAATGATTATAGCTGGGGATTTAGCTCAGAAGCATAAACGCCTGCCTGGCAAGTGTGAGATCATGAGTTCAATCCCTGGTACCAAAAAATAAAATAAAATAAATAAATGAAAAAGGAAGCTAAAACAATAATTATGATCCAGCAACAATGCTGAGTTCTTCACATTTTTTTGTTTAGTTCTTACAAAAGATAGAGAAGAGTTTCTCTTTTTATAATTGATAAAACTAAGGCAGAGAGAAGTTAAATAACTTCCTCAGTGTCACATAATTAGTAAGATGTTGAATTAGTCAGCTTCTCCTTTGCAAGAACACTGCCTCCAACATCCATAACTTAAAGGAGAGGCTTAATTTGCTGATGGTATTAAGAGCTTCAGTTCATGATTGTGTGACTCCAAGGCAAGAGCATCTTGGCGAAAGTGTGTAGTGGTGTAAAGCTGCTTAGTTTATGGAATACAGGAAACAGACAAAAGGAACAATGCCAGAGAGGACGGGACAAGAGGCCATAGTTGAACTTTAGGTCATATGTATGACACATCAAGACACATCCCGAAGTATGCTTCACAAATCTTCTGGGCTGACCCAAAACCAATCAAGTAGATAGTCCACCTTAACCAGGATGCAAAAATGCTCAACCACTATGCTTTTCTCACTGGTCTGTGACTTCACAATTTTCTATTTTATCAGAAAGTAGTACATGATGTTTTGTGATGTTATGTTATTCAGACTGATATTCTTGCATTTATACTTCTGAAATTATTGCTCTAAAGACCTTCAAAGTCTAAGCTGTTCTCTGCCTTGAGTATATATGTATATTTTACACTTCCATTTATAGATTACCCCCTTCTGTGACAGTCTAATAAGTACCAAGTTTATATACAAAACACATATTTACACTTTGTTTACCATTATTGAACATACTTCTTGGAAAATGTGAACATTTCGCAGTTAAGTCCCAAATGCTTGACACGTTAAAAATGTTTAAATAAGACATGTTTTTTTATAAATCAACATGATTGAATTTAAATGCCTAAGAACACAGTACTACTTAAATTCACTTCATTAAAAGGAGTCTTATATTCAGTCAAGAGTCTTATATATGCAATGACAATATATGCTAAAGGTCTCTCTTGAGCTAAGCCTCGTCTGAAAAGTAAAAATGTAATTCTCTTAATGTGCCTGCTGAAATTTTATAGTCTTGAATAAATATACAGACTCATTTAAAAACTAAATATGTAACTGGACATACTCATATATGTTCATATATACATATGACACCCAAAGCAACATCAGATAGCATGTGAAGAGAGTAAAATTCTTACCTCTGGGCTCAGACTGAATCACTCCAGTAATTTTGGCAGAAAAAAACAAAACAAAAACAGAAAAAGCAAAATCTGAACTAATTAAATATTACACTGCAAATATACTTTCTTGGATTTATTTATTTGAGATACAGTATTACTATGTAGTCTAGACCAGACTTGAGCTTGTCAGGTAGCCTACTCAGGCTGACTTCAAACTTCAAAACCAATTCTCTCAGCTTCCAGAAAAATATGATTTTGTTCAGCAAGTATTCAAATGAACATTACCTGAAATAACACACATTGTTAGGACCTGAAAGGACTAATCCCTTCTGAGAAAATGTCTCCAAATTACTAGTGTGTTGAGACTTAAGTAATCAACTTAATTTTGGTATTTCAACTAAAAGTATGTAGGTAAACAAGGGAAAATAACCTGAGGAAACAATATGCAACAGTAATCTAATTTTCATTCTACAGATGAAGTTCAGTTTGTAATGAGGATATTTATAGAGTTAGACGAATAACCAATGACAACTTTGGAAAAAGAGTAGACTTTGTGCATACTGAGCAGAAATATATTTTTCTTGCATTTTTTATTTTATGGAAAAAATAAAACAAGCATTCATAACAAAATAATAAAATAACAACAGTTAATACATTGTGTATTGTTATCTTCAAAGTAATTACTTAGAGTATAAGCTATGGACATAAAAACTTCTCCAAACAATATTAGCACAGCACTTTCTTTTCAATGAACTAAAAGAAAATAGAAATATAGTTATCTTTCATTTTTTCCTTATTTCCCTTTGATCCTTTCCCCTTTCCCCCACCCTAGTTCCTCTTTCCTTTTGAACAGTTTCTTCCCATTTCACAATATCCATTGCACATGTTGGTCTTTATTTTACTCTTTCAGTTTTTCACATCGACAAGACAATGTGATGTTTACACATGTAATTCTGATTTATTTCACTTATGAGTATGGTCTAAAGTTGCGTCTATTTACCTATAAATGTCTCAAGTTTATCCTTCTTTATGACTCAGTAGTACTGCATTGTATAAAAATAGCACTTTTTTAATACATTCCATGGTTCATGGGCATTGGAGTTGTTTTCAAGATTTTGCTATTACAAATTGTGCTGCTGTAAACATGGGTGCACATATATTGCTGTGATATGATGTTTTTAATTCTTCCAGGAAAACCAACAGCAGGAAATTAACATAAAAAGATAAACCAGTACATATCAGTTATGATTATCAATGTAAATGATTTCAACTCGCCAATCAAAAGAAACAGACTAGCAAAATGGATCAAGGAGCAAGATCCAGCAATATTCTGGATTCAGGAAACACATTTAACTCAAAAAGAAATTCATAGCCTGAAAGACAAAGAATGGAAAATAATACTCCATACCACAGGAACCCCCCAAAAAGCAAGGGTAGTTTTTCTATTTGCAGATAACAGGCATTTCTAGCCAAGACTGGTCAAAGGGGATAAAGAAAGTCACTATATAATTGTTAAGGGAAACTTCCAAGAAGAAGAAATAACAATCATAAATATATATGCACCAAATACAAGTGCACTCTACTACATAAAACAAATATTAACAGATATGAAAATCAAGTCAGCACTAACACAATTGTAAGGGGGACCTTAGTACCCCACTATCACAGATAGATAGATCAACTAGATACAAACTCAAAACAGAAATATCAGAATTAAACCAAACCTGTAAACGAAAGGTCTCAGTAGATGTCTACAGAGTATTCTACTCCACATTTCAGAATACACATTTTTCTCAGATGCACATGGGACATTTTCCAAAACAGACAGTGCATTTTCCCTTAAAACATGCTTAAGTAAATGCAGAGGAATTGAAATCATATTATTATTATTATTATTATAATGCATATGCACATTATTATTATTATAATTGAGCCATGGTCTTGCTACATAATTCTGGCTGGCATTAAACTCACTGTGTAGCCCTGGCTGGCCTTGAAATCACAGTGATCCTCCTGCCTCAGCCTCCCAAGTGTTGGAATGACAGGTGTACACTACCAGTCTTAGCTTCCTTCATGCTATCTCTAATTCTGATTAAGTAATCTATTTTCATCTTCAAATACAAGTAAATGTATAGTGCAGATAATGAGAATTTTTTTATTTCTTTACTTGAAAAAATTGATGTAATAAAAATGGGAGAGATTGTGAGCAATTGTGAATACTGACTCAGCAATCATTCCCCTAATACAATCTTTGAGTTTTTGTTAGATCATGAAAATCCTCAAAATTATCTCAAAAGTACTAGACCTCTATTTTTTTTTTTTTTTTTTTTTACTATCAAAGGACAGTCCATGTACATTTTTTGTGGGGGAGGTGTACTGGGAATCAAACTCAGGGCCTTGCACTTGACAGGCAGGCACTTGTGCTGCTGAGCTATGTCCTCGGCAATGTACCTTGTTTTATACACCACTATGAACTACTTGACACTTGAAAAGGACAAATTGTTATTAAATACTCCTAAGATCTGGAATTCACAAGTTAAAGAAAATTATGTAAGATACTTGGCATTGTGCTAAAAAGTGTGGATGCTATAGAAATATAAGAAATGCTAAGTACTGCCTTTGGGCGTGGTCACAGAGGGTTTTTAGAAATAGCACTGTTATCGTGAATGGGTCATTTTCAGTTGTGCTTTTGTTGTTTTAGTAATTACTTACTAGAAGCACATACTTTAGTTTGTTGTGGAGGCCACAGTGAGTACTAATGCACCTTTGCCTACCTAGCATTTTTATCTGTTGCTTCTCAGAAATTATGTATTTACACACACACATATATATGTATAGATATATGTATATCTATACATATTTATATATGTGCATATATATGAATGGCATATATAAAAATTAAATATGAAATCACTAGCTGTTATTTTATTTGTATAACACATAGTTAAAAAGGGGTAGTTCAGAGACACTTTATTATGAACAAGAGAAACAGATGAGCTACTTAAATAGGCTTCTGTTAAGAAAATAAAGAACCTAGTAAGAAAGAAGAGACATATATTGAGAAGTTTGCAAAACAATATATATATAATTGAATATTATAGCATATTGTATTCTTTCTCTATTTTCTCTGTGTAATGCGATGTGTGGGGGAAAGAGAGACAGAAAAACAGAGAGAGAGTGTGATATAATTATACCACTTCAATTCCTAATTCATCTACATACAAAATGTTAATGATTGCTGCCTTCCAGGTAGGAAGATTGAAAGTAATTTTAACATCATTTCCCATGTGTTTAAATTTAAACATTGCTTTCAATCATATATTATTATTAAAAATAAAATTCAATGTGAATATTACTGTTTTTGATGAAGTATTTTCAAATACCTGTTCTGAAAATAGGAAAATTGGGAGCATGAACATTACAGAAATTCACAAGATTCTGAAGGACAAATACAGTGAATGTCTAAATTTTTAAAAATCCATTACAATAAAAGTTACATTGCCATTAATTCTCTTCAAAATACTCCCTTTCTCTCCAAACACACTTATCTTTTTTTTTTTTAAATTTGTATTTATATTTATTTTGCCTCTATTTGAAGCAGTCCTGGCAGTCCTCTTTTTTTGAGTGTCTCTAGTTGCACTCTCATGGTTGCCTTAATATCCTGGATTAATTCAAAATGTTTATCTTTCATGATCATTCTAACTTCGGGTCAGATGAGAAGTCAGCCAATGTCAGATGCAGTGACCGATGTGTACAAGGACACACTCTAATGCTTCTACCAGCCTGCCTTTCCAGTAGTTGACAGGAGGCAGCAGCACTCACTCCATTCTTGATCACACCTCTTAAAGAGGCTCATGAAAGAGTACTTTCAGAAGTGCCTTAGAAAGTGGCAAGAATGATGACATAAGGGAATTTGAAGTGAGGAGGAGTATGTTGAGGGAGATAATGGCTATGTGCTTTTTAACTGTAATATATTGTTTTAATTTGAGCATATGATGTATATTTTGATCACCACTTCTATTGTCACCTAGGGACTCTGGGGAGGTTTTTGATGAAGGATGTAAACTAAAACCTGAGAATATTTGAACCCACATTCCAAAGTGAGGACGTCATCTATGCTCTATCCTCCAGCATAAAGCACAGGTATGTTAATTCCATCCAGTTGGACTCGGATATTGACTTCTGCTTGGTCCTAACAACTTACGCAAATATCTTGATCTGTCTTCAGAAGGAGCTCTTGCTGAAGAAGCCCTTCACATCATCTCCTGTAATTCCTATGGCACCGAATACGTACCGACTGGTTCTTATTTCAGTACCCGTGTTGGTTCTTAAAATTTCTTAGTTTCATTGACATTTGCTATATTTGCTGTGTTTATATCACCAGTCATTTTTAGCTGCTTTCTAAGGAGTAACTTGCCTTGCTCAATAGCAAAAAAATCTACTTTGCAGACATAAGTTGTTTCTCACACATTAAATCAGTGTGTATTTATGTTTTCTCAGTGACTGCACCCTGTCCCAATTGTTATCTCCATAATATACAGTGAGAAATCCATTCCAAGCTTTCAAACCAGGTAGAATCACCTCCTTCTTGGGATCTGAGCTAAAAACCATTCTGTGACTGGAATCCCATGTGATATTTTCCAGGCAGCATCACACGAGATCTGTGAGCACTTCAAGCATATTCCAGATTAACCTGGAAAGGGCCTTGAAGTCACTAATTTTTCTATGGTTCTGTAACTTATGATTGTGGTGTGCTTGAAATCCTTCCTGCTGTACAACTGACACTTTTATAATGGTCAAAGTTTTGGAAGGTGCTTTGGGGCTAGTGTGGACATCCTCATATGTTCTCTGCTTATCTCATACCTTAGAAACTGCACCAACTTAGAAGGCACTGTAACCATGATAAATGATCCCCGAGACTTCAGGAATTGATTTGTATGTGAAGTGAACACTGAAATTCAAAACTTACCTAATTAGTTTGTTGGTTTTTGTTTTGTTTTTTTTGAGACAGGGTCTTGCTATGTAGCCCACGCTAGCCTTGAACTTGTTGTCTTCCTCCTGCCTCAGCCTCCTGAGTGCTGGTATTTCAGGCATACATCACCATGCCCAGTTACCTTACTGTTAATTGTGATTCTTTTATTGTTTTTTGTTTGTTTGTTTGTTTTTGCAGCACCAGGGATGGAACTCACAACCTTGCACCTGCCAGACTGGCATTTAAGCCACTGAGCTAAATTCCCTGCCCTTAATTGTGATTCTTTTAAAGAGTCATTTAAAAAATAGCAATGCAGTCCATGACACTTTATTTAAACCCATCAACACTTTTTTCAGCATTTTTAGAATGAAGAACAAAATCATTGATATGAATCTTCAGATCTTGTGCAAATTTTTTGTCTCCCTAGCAAGATCATGAGTAGGTTTCTTCTGCACAATTTTTAGTTTTCTTCAAATCACACCATCTATTTCTTAAAAAATCTGTTCTCTTTCAGACCTATATCCTTGCATATGTTGCCCCTTTAAACTAAAATTATCCCCCCTTTCCTTTAACCAAATTTTGTACATTTCTTAAGTTAGCATGAATTTCAAATCACTTGTGGTTCTCTTCTTGATTGTATAATGAGAAGTCAAGTTTTCCTCTACTTTATCAAATAACTTAGCCCTTTATTATTTTTAAGTAGTAATTATTTTAGATATAAATAGTTGTAATAATTTTTAGACTAAGTGATAAAGTTGTATCAATACTGGTTCATTTGCTTTAGCAAATATATCTTATTAAGCCGGGCGTGGCGGCGCACGCCTTTAATCCCAGCACTCGGGAGGCTGAGGTAGGAGGAGCATTGTGAGTTCGAGGCCGGCCTGGGCTACAATGGAAGCACAAGGCTGGCCTGAGCTACACAGTGCGACCCAGCCTCAAAAAAACCAGGGCTGGGAGTTTGGCTTAGTGGCTTAAGCACCTACCCTGGCAGGCGCGAGGTTGTGAGTTCAAACCCCAGTACCACAAAAAAAAAAAAAAAAAAATATATATATATATATATATGTATATATATATATATATATATATATATATCTTATTAATGGAGGAAATTAGCTTGTAATATGGATACATTGTACAATCTTTACCCTTTTTTAATATCTAAAACTACTCTACATGTAAGTTTACTTAAAAGCAATATTTACATAATTGATTTTTGAAGGTCTTGCTTCTATTACAAACTTATGAGTTGTATGTGTCAGGGATTCCATGTGGATTTTATCATCCAATGTATTGCCAGTACCAAACCCGTACCTGGCACAGAATAAGAATTTTTTGTGTACATTTTCGTAAGAAAGAACAATATCAAACTATCCAG
The DNA here is from genome assembly GCA_004363535.1 of Dasyprocta punctata. Classification (NCBI taxonomy): domain Eukaryota; kingdom Metazoa; phylum Chordata; class Mammalia; order Rodentia; family Dasyproctidae; genus Dasyprocta; species Dasyprocta punctata. The sequence goes on along the minus strand of RJWM01007753.1, from coordinate 12,923 downwards.
GAATTTCAGTGCGTAAAGAGGTAAAATAATCCATGCTTTATTTGTTTTGTATATCTCATCCTTAATCTGTATCTGGCACACCAAAAACTCTCAAAATCATTGGTGGATTACATTTGTCAACTTTGATGAGACCACTATGTAGATATTTATACCTTAGTGGGAATGTTAATTGTTAGAATTGAAATTTTAGCAGCTCTTCAATACCTAATTTCCATTTACTATTTCACATACAGATCCCAAAATTTTAATGAGGATTTGCAGTAAAGGGCCATACAGAATTTATAAGTAAACATTTTTAAATCATTAAATTTTTTAAAAGTAATTGGCTGTCACCTTTTGTGCCTGCACCACATTTATGGAAATTAAATGTATTTTTTTCAAATCATATTTAAATGCATCCAAGGAACATAAAGAAAGGAATTTTAGAAATTAATCTTGATAACTAACAAAATTATGGAAGCTTAGCAGACACATTTATTTATGGAAGTTGAGCAGCAAATAATATATTAAGGGTTTCATTAGAGGAACTTCTTGCTAGAATTTCTTGTAAATAATTTACCAATCCCATGAAAATTAAGCAAAATTAATTATATATATATATAATCATCAGACATTTACATAGTAGTAGCAATTTTCTTTTCTTTTTCTTCTTTTTTTTTGGGGGGGGGAGTTGAAACAGGGTCTCACTCTGTAGTGCAGACTGGCCCTGAACCGAAGGCAATCCTACTGCCTCTGCCTCCTAATTGCTGGGATTACTGTTATGTGCCTCTGCCCAGAGTGCAATATCAGTTTTTGATAGATAATTTTCTAAACTAATACCATCTCTAATAGGATAAAACATTAAACATTGTCTGTATTTTGTACCTATTTCTTATCCTTCTTCAGAGAAGTATTGCTCAATCAAGTATCCTTATCATATTGACTTCTGTGTCAATTTTATACTAGGCAGGAACTTCCATGAAAGTGGCTGCCAAGCTTTTATAGCTCTTTGTCTTGAAATGAACAACAGCCATCGATAGAGTGATGGGTTTGGTTGGGATTGGGGTTTTCAGAGCCTACAGTCCAGAAGAGGATTTGGAATGGGAATCATTGTACCATTGTCACCTCTGACGGACATAGAGAGTTGCTATCTGTGTGTCAGAAGAAAGTGAGATCTACATCTCACTGCTGAACCTAGGTAATATGCTATTCTGGGGCCATAGAAGTAGCTGAAAACAACAGGCAAGCTGAAAGAGGAAAGGGTCATCTTACCCTCTTCTTCCTACTCTTTACTCCCTCCTATAATGCATTTTGGCATAGCAATCAAGAAGTGGGGTGGTGAGAGAGAGGGAGGGGGGGAGAGAGAGAGGGAGAGGAAAGAAAGAAAAAAAGAAGACAAGAAAAGAAAACAGAAAAGAAAACAAAAGAAGACAAAAGAAAAGAAAAAGGAATTTTTTACAAGTTCCCTTCCCAACATTGCACAGTAGAAAACAGAAGGGTGGGTATGGAGCCAAATGACTATACCTTATTTATGATCAATGCACGATGCTGTCTCAGATTACAAACTCGATTACAGGTCCCGTGAAGACTAAGGTCTTCTCTGCTGTCTTTCAGGATGAGTGGAAAATTAAAGGTGCTTGGGACTCCTTGCTGACTTAAAATAATTTATTCATTTTTAAATCAAATTCTACAAATATTTATTGAGAACAAATTTTTATTATAGGCACTGCTGGATACTTCAGATGAAAACATGAGTGAAATTCCATCTTTCTTCTGAGATAATTTACATCCTAATGAAAAACACAGATTGTAAACAAAAGCAGTAGCTTTTGGTAACCTGTGTGATATTTATAACATGGGGAAGAGATATGAGAAAGGAGGGAGAGAACGGATCAAAAGATAGATCCATGTTCTGTTTGGTCGACAATAAGCAGCATTCTAGCTATCACTCTAAGGTTTAGGGTATGTGGTAATGATTAAAGGAAAAATCCTTTTCTTTAACTGGTTACAGACTAGTGGAGACAATAAATAAGGAAGAACTCAGCTTTATATTCCACATCGTGGATCTTTAGGATATGCTTAGCAGATCAGTTCAACTTGAGGAGGGGATCTTTAATGCCTTTCTATCCCATGTTCTAAATTCTGCAAAGGTTTAAAAGAAAGACATCATCAGACACTATCTATGCTTTCTATGTAGCCTTACAGATTATATAAAGGTATTGTTACTGTGTTAGCCACAGTGGGCAGTAAAATTAGATCACTCCAAAGAATAATACCTTGTGACTTAGCTGATCCATCAGCTATGCCATCACCTCCAAACCTAGCAGGGAAACTAGAAAGCTACAGTGTGGGCAGATTATCCTGCACAAAACTTTTAAAACCACAGTAACCACATACTAGTGTTGGGGCAGGGGTCTGGGATCTGGACTGAATTTTAAATCTCTCATTTATTTGGTGACATATTATAAGAAAACTACTGAAATTATCTAAGTCTCAATTTCCAACTGGAAACATGAGAATAATGTAGCACTCATCATACTTCATGGTTATTTTGGAAGGGAAAAAAGGAAATTTTAAATCCCTTATATTTCATCTGTGTAGTTTTAAATCCAAACATGATAGCCCTTGAATGTTTTACCTTTTGCATTGTTCATACTCCTTTAATACTGAGCTCCACTATCAGGGCAACTCTAAGAATTGTAGGGATCAGTAACACCCCATCATATGACTGATGAAGAGAGATAGAAATTGCTTTTTTGTTTTCTTTTTTTTTTTTACAACGTGCTTTATAAATCAAATTCCAAAACAGTGGTAAAGCCTCATTTTAAAAGCATGGTCTCCCTGATTCCTAATGGTATTAACTATATATGACAAAGGGAAAAAGCATGTACGCTTTAGAAGAAATTTGTAAAAACACAAACACAAATAAATGGGTCAATACACAAATTAATATATCCATAAATTGGTGTGTATCTATTAAAGAAAGACTTGATCATTTTGATTAATATTGTTTGAAATTACAAGGCCTTGATAATAAGGCTCATATAATACATAGGTGTATACAATTATTATTTAGCACTGCATACCAACACGTGCTGAATGTAGTAGAGAGTACAGAGCGACTTTGAGCTATAGCATCACTAGGGACTAACAGACCTATACATACACAGGCAAAATAAGCATCTTGCAACACTAATGCAACTATTTTGCACAATTTCTCACAGATAAAAATAGTGACCAAATCAAAAAAGAAGCGTAATTCTAGAAATATCTAGTCTTCTGACACAAGTTGGCTACAATTATAAATAGAGTTGAATCCACAGGGATTACTTTTTTAAACTATCTTTTAAAGACAGGAATAAAAGTGCAACAAACTATAATGGAAACCATGTTTTTCTTCTATTCCAGAAGGGACTACAATATTATACATAATTCTATATGCCTCTCTGTATGAAAAGAAATATGAGTAAGAGAAGGCAGAAAAGAAAACAACTATAGATATGTTTTAACATTTCAGAGCAGAAAATTGTAACAAAGAAATCCCCATTTGCAAAGAAAAATGCATTTTTCTCTCAATGGCTAAGAAAAACCACATTATTGAACTTTATAGTTATAAAAAGCAGTTGGAGAAAAATTACTTGGTAAAAACTTTTAAACTTGCAACTAGTGTGTTCTGAAAACTGCAGAAAATGAGAAGGTACCATTATCCATAAAAGAGCCTAATAGTAGAAATCTGTTGGGGATTAGTGGCCTCAGAGCAGAAAATTACAGAAACTGGAAAAAAATTTAAAAGGTACATATAAAGTTGCTAAGCTTCATAAAAGAATTGATCTTTTGCTTCTTTAAGGGACAATTTAATTTTGATAGGACCACTGGAAAATGCTGCCTGGAAAAGCAATGAGAAATAAGGGTATCCAGTTATAATCTGCAAGATCCCCTATTCTACACTGTCCCCCATTCTACACTGTCCCCATTCTACACTGCGCCATTCCTTTAAACACAGGTGAAACTGGTCAGGTTCAGTGCCAGCTATATATCATGCTACCCTACACAAGTGGGGGGGGTAGTATTTTTTAAGGATTTCAAGACACCCTTTATCTCTTCCATAAAGGACACATCTAAGAGGTTATCTTGGCTTGTGTGTTTGCTTTGTGGTTCTCTAGATTCAGTAGTGGAAATGTGACAGTAGCACCCACTGAATATGAAATCACCTTGGGCCCTAGTTACATCCTCATGAAACCATGTGTAACAGTTAAACTGATCATCAGTTTGGTTGATGTGAGAGCCACCTAGGTATCCACTAAAGCACACTGCTGGGTATGACTGTGTGGGTCCTGGAGATGTGGTCGTGGATGCTATTTCTGCTTCCTGTTCTCTTCCTCTTTTACACTGCTCACTTTGTCTGCTTTCTGTCCACTACAACTACTAGTAAGCAGTTTTGTTCTGTCACGCCCTCCTGCCATAATATTTCTGCCTTGGAGTCAGGCAACCACAGACTACCACTTCTGAAACCGTAAGCCAAATTAATCCTCTCTTTCTTGAAGTTCCAACTGTTGAGCATTTTATATTAGCAAAGGAAAATTTGACTCATTCATCGTGAGACAAACCTCTGTGGATATCAGAAAAACATCTCAAAAACATTTCTAGAAATTCACCACACTATTTTTATTCTTACCTGTTGCCACTCCTATATTGTCTATCAATATGATCAATAATCTTCAGGACTGCCAAAGTGACACAATTGGATGTTGTCATTCATTAAGCTTACTAATCCAAACCTGGGTCAGTTACTCAAGCATTTGCTTATGAATATTTACCTCCTAAATATCTCTGGATGCATATCTTCTCTCAATTTCGCCCCACCAATGGTCTTTTTCAGGGTACTGTCATCCCGTGTGCACCATTCAAACAACTTTATACTCTATCACCTCTCCTGCTCCCCTGCTCCCTTTCTATTGGTTATGCAAAGATGATAAATGGTCATGCCAAATTACTACTAAAATCCTCTTTCTGTTGACTTTTGTGTAAGTCCGAGCTCTTCAACGTAGCTTATAGCTGCATTAAATTTTACCTCTGTTCCTTCCCAGGTTCTCATGGAACCCTGGCTCTAGTTACTCCATTGTTGGAAAGATCTTACTATGAATATCCATGCGGGGATTTCTGGGTATGGCACAAATGCTGTGGTGAAGGGAAGAGAAAGAAGTTGTAAACTTTCTGTTGAAAGTCTAATATTTCTGGGTATGATATCATCACTTTATCTCTAAATCTCATAATCTTCCATGAAGAACAGCAAGGTTCTTATTTTGAAGTGGAGGAAAGTGAGCGAACCTAAGAAAGAGTCTGAAATCTCCAGAGCTAATTGTTACATGCACCAGGGTTCCATACAAATTTGTTGGTACCACATTTCATGTTTACCTTACAATCCCAACCACAGTGGAGTGACTCAAAATAGTAGCTTGCACACCTTCTGATATGTTGCTGCTAGGATACATGCTCAACCTGTTTCAGGGTTCCTCCCTAGTTATTTCTATCTGTTTGGAGGATAGCATGCTAAAGAGCTAAGAAGACACCAAAGGATTATCCTGCTTTAGAGATAGAAGAGTGATCATTTGAATTATTCCTTTTTTCCTTTCCTTCACAAGGGAGAATCCTACAATACTAAATGTGAGACCATTACTTGGAAAGCCAGAAATATGAAGGGCAGAAAAGGGCTATGTTGTGATAGTGGGTTTTACTTTGGGCAAAGAGTGAAGTCTGAGAAACTTGAAAAGTTTCTCCTGTACCTTGTGCCTCAGAGAGTAAAGAGACTGGTCCTGGCCAAAAAGGTTATTCTGTGGCCTCCAGCTCATGGGGAAGTTCTCAAAGCAATGTTGGGATTTCTGTTTATTAACAGCATCACAGTATACAAGGAACTATGGAATAAATGTAGCATACACTACTTCATTCAAAATTTAATGACCACTGAGTTTAAATATATAAAAGTATCACACTATGTTTCAGCTCTCCTTGGGCTGAAGCAAAGCAGCTCTGATGATTATACCATTCTTTTGATAGCAAACTGTTTGTAGAAATGACACACATGTACTAAAGTGTTGTCCTGGAGCCCTTGAAATGCACGACAATCCTTATCAGAAAGGCATTGCCCTTGTCACCTGCTCAGGTACAAGTGCAATCTTGTTTGCTTGTTTTCAGGTTACCTGTACCACTCCTACATCTACTCTCATAAGAATAACGAAGGGGTGCCCCAGCATTGCCCATTTACATTGTAGAATTTAAAATATGTGATTGTAACACCCCTTTATTTCCTTCACAAAGCCTACTACTTGAGGAGCACTGCCCATTTTCTAGTATTCTTAATGAACATTCTCATTCTCAGTATTCTTATGTCCTACTTCCTCTTCTCCTCTTCTTACTAGCAGCTCCATTTCAAATACACTTTGGTAAAGTAACTCAAAGATGCCCATGGCTTGATCTTCAGCAACTGTGAATATGTACCTTATGGGACAAAACAGGACTCTTCAGATGCAGCTATCAGAAAGACTATTTTGGATTACCCAAATGGACCAATTTTAATCACAAAGTTTATGCTTCATGGGAACCAGTAGGATTAGAGTACGAAATAGAATGTGTGATGGTAGAAACAGAAGAGTGGGATATTGAATGGAAGCAGTCAAGAGCTGATGAAGAACAACCTCAAGCAGCTGAGGAAGGCTATGATTTGTATCATAAACTTATTTAGTCACACACACACAAATCTCCATGTACACATGTACATAAACTTGCACTGGACTTCTAAAAATTTCTATTAAGGGGTGTTATCTAATCAGCTTGAGCAGAATCAATTTATGCTTTATTAAACCCAAATGATCTGAATTTGTGTTTGTGACTTATGGCAATAATAGTTCAAAGCCCTTATACACTAGTGTGCTAACTATCTCCCCTGAATCTGCCTCTGAACCCAACGCACTGGTGAAGGAGAGCTCTAATCTTCCTGTTTAAGCCACAACAGAAGAGGTTCACCAGGAAGCAATTGGTGTTCATTTGTTCACATCATTGAGGAATCCAGTGATGTTCATCTTAATCATTTAAATTCATTCAAAATGTCTATTTTATGTGAGTATTCTACTATTTTCTTGGTTATTGTTTTATAAAAGTAGGGGAAAAAAACTTGTTCCGGCAGCTAAGAGACAAAAGTCCTTCAGTCACATGAGGCAAGAGACAAAGGAAAGGGTACTCCCAGCTGATAACACACAGGGGAGCTGCTGTAAAGTGTGTCATGAAATTTCAGGGCCTTTATGTCAAACCTTTATGATTAAAACAATTATTCCTCTAGCCGGATGGACATGCATTCAATTCCTGACTAACCTACCAAGTAAAAACAAGTCAGTTACATTGTCTTTATCAATTTTAGATCTTCATCTGTACAATTCGGCCATTTCAGTAAAGATAGTAATGGAAAATGTCTCTTCATGCATGGAAATACTGAATGAGTAGCCATATATTGCAGACAGTGTATCAGGATCTCCAGCAAAATGGTTACTACTTTGTCTCTGGGATCATTCTGAGAACCAATGAGGTAATGCCTGTAAGGCCCTAGCACAGTACCTGGTCCACAAGATTAGTACATATTGTTATTTGTAATTGATCTGATAGAAGTAAAATAGGAGGTATTTCTAAGAACCCCACCTTTTCCATGTTCACTGTCTTTGTCAGACTTCCTAAGTGATATGACATTGATAATTATGAAACTCATTTTAAAAATTGAAAGGTTAGTATAGAGACAAGGTGTTAATGTTCACAAATGGTGCAATTTGCTGTGTCCCAAAAGAAACGTAGGCCCATAATCTCCACATCTGGCATCCACTTGGCAGTTGATAAGGAAGGAAGATTCCCCGTGTGTGGGGGGGCTTACACTTCGCATCGCACAGGCTCTGACACATTATAAAAAAGGAAAGCGCAATCTCCCCTTAGGATATGCATCCCGCCTCATGAACCAAGATTCTTTTAACTTTGCAAAGAAACTGCCACTGCCTAGGATTAATGTTAAAAAAGGGACCTTTGTGCCTGCTATTTGTCCTCAGTACCATTCCAAGAAACCATACAGAACCCTTAAAATCGTGACACATTAGAGACTCAAACAGAAATGAAATCTACCAAGCAAGTGTAACTGAATACAGACAAAGTGTTCCTGCATGTGAGCAAATCACTTGAATACTGGAGCGAATCCTTTGAGGGGAAACCGTGTGATAAGAAATTTGGTTGTATTTTCCATCCCTCTCAGGAATCTGCATCAGAGAAAAAATTCACATCATAATTTTTTGCCCCAGGACACAAGCAATGATAGTGCATTTGTTGCATGGAGATTAAGCTAAGGAAATAAAGTATTTTGGAAAATCCAAATGAATAAGAATCTGTATTCACAGCAATACATTTTTCTATTTTGATTCCTTTCCTGTTTCCTGCTTTTTCTCTAAAGTCCAAATGCAGTTTATATTGTTTTAGATCTTCTTGTCACTGAAGTCTCCTACACTACGAAGGCAAATCTATTTAAAAATTTTATTCTTTCTCACTTAATAAATCCTACAGGTTTATCTGAAACTAGAAAATTTTAAGTGTATTCTTTCAGTTGAAGCTGAGATCAAGAATGCTTTTAGGACATTAGTAAAGTAATCTGGGCATCGCTTGACATCTTTTCTTTTATCTCTTTGCTAAATCTGTTTTTCTGATTTTCACTCTCCCTTGAGATAAGGTGGAGTAGTTTTACTTAATATGGATTAATAATATTAAGGCTAAGAACACAAACACTACAAATTTTATCCTAAGTTTTGCTACATTGCTGTCTGCCATGACTGTAATTTGTTTCACTTGAGTCTCCTGGCTCCCTTACTAGTACTCATCTCCTTTGGTTTGCAACCACCATGGTGAATCCCTTAGCCAGTTCATAGCACAGACTACATTTAAAGATTTATAAACATTTTGCCTTAAGTATTGTTCTCGCTATAAAAACATCCAGGAAAGGAGAAATGAAAACTCAAATGTTGCTTATTATTTGTCACTTGTAAAATGAAAGTTTCCAATAAATTTTACTTAAAATATATTTTGGAAAAAAGTTTGAACATTGTGTTTGATGATGACTTGAATTTCATTAAAAATTTTTTAAATTTCAACCATATGAAGAGACCCAATTCAAAAACTAGCTTTGGTTGTCTAAGATTCCCCTTTTGGATTTTTCATAAAGAAGAAGGGGACAAGACACAGCTAATATTGGACCAACAGAAGAGTTCTGAAGAAGTAACACAATCATTTTCATGTACTAATTGAGATTATAATCATGCCACTGAGCTATAAAAGAGCATCCTCCAGGGTAAAACTTAATATACCTCAGTTGTGCAATTGGCACTCAATGAGTCATACAAAGAAGAGTGCCAATATGGGAAGATGCACCCAGTCATCACAGTTAATGCCTGTGTCCTGTACTGTTGAAGACAACCTGCTTTCATGTGGCAGAGATAAGATCATTTCTACAGCTGAGTTGTTACAAGCAGTTAAGATTCTAATAGACATGCTGCACTTTGAACAAGAGCCATCCCATTTAAATTCTGCAAGCTATGGGGGTTGCTAAGTCGTTTTAGAGAAAACAATAATAACAGTTGCTTTTTATCTGGAGAACAACTTTGTAGTAACATTTAATTACAGCAAAAATGGATGGTATGGATATGAGTGGTTTTATTTTTCTTTTAGTTATTTTGCTTCCCAAGTAGAGTCACAGATAACAAAGTCAGCATAACATATTTAGCAAAAGACCAATTTAAGCAAACAGATGCATGACTTGCAAATAAATTCCAAAGAAAACATAAACTGAGGAGATGGTGTTTGCTTTGCTGTGATTCTACATTTTTCAACTATGAACTGAAAAGTGGAAGGTTATCGTGGAGATAGCAGAGTGAGGTTGGAATTAGAAAATTTGTGCTGTAGAAGTAAATCTGCCACAAATTATCTGATGAGTCTGGATTGCAGTGGACATGTAATATACTTATTATTATCCTTTAGTTACCCAGTAAAAAAGAACAGAGTTTGAGAGAAGATTGCCATATGGATGCATTCAGATGAAAGGGAAGAAAGTAGAGTTAGGAAGCAGGAATAAAATTTTACTGTACTTGTTGATAGCAAAACAAACACAAAAGCATTAGAAAACTTTAAACAAAGAAATGCAAGTGGTCTGGGCTGTGTTTCAGAGCTATCACCTTCCCAACAGGCTTATAGAGTACAATACAACACATGGTTAGAATCAGGTGGGAAGGTAAAAGCATGTACGTTGTGCACCATGGATTTAGCAGTGAAGCTGATGAACAGGGCTTGAAGTCAGGCCACATATCTGAGGTGACATTTAAGAGACTGCATGTTGGAATTTAGGACAGACTTCTTAGTCAAGTATGGTTCCACACCATTACATATGGTGCCATTTTTTGGGATTAAATCTTTAGGGGGTCAGAGTGTAAGCAATTGGTTTTGCCATATTAACATTTAGAAATCCAACTAATACTCATGCATATAGAGTAAAGGATGAGTCCAACACTCAGGCAAGATGAACAGACTACAGAGGGAAACTTGAAGGTCATTTATACATCAGTTATATTTAAAACCCTGGAGCACAGTAAGATGATATGACAGGGAGTTGAGAGAGAGGAAGGGTTTAGAGGAGCACAGCACTGGGCCACTTTGAGCCCTGTGAAAAAGAAAAGAAAACAGAATATAAAGATAAGTAAGAGTATTAAAGGTGTAGGCTTAGAGAAAAGGGAGGTTAGTGTTTCATTACTTTGTTTTTCAATGGTTGATCTGATGACTTGTGTTTGTGTGAAAGTGGGAATTATCTGGTAGATAAGAAAAATATTATGGCCCAAGGAAGACAGAAGACAAACTCAGGAAGTAAGTCATTCAGATGTAAGTTCCAAGATGGCAAAAGCTGAAATGAAGTTACCTGTTGAGAAGAAGGAGGAAGAGAAGGACGGGAGGGGGAAGGAAAGGAGGATGACAAACAGCGAAAATTGTCTTCTTTCTGATTGCGGATCCCATGATAAATCATTCTCTTCTGATTTTAAATATGCTCTTTGCTTTTAAAAGTGTGACTGAGTAAGCATGAAGAGAATGAGAAGATGATGAGGACTTGTATGAAATAGGAGGAAAGATGAGATATTTGTTTCCATGAGTATTAAACAAAATTACAAGGGTAGGTACCACAACAGCACAATGATCAGGCAGTGGAATATCCTTGTTGAGGGTTATGACTCGAAATTGGAAGTGAGTTTAGGTAGCATGATTATGGGAATTTTCTCGTAACATTCACCTGTCCGTTCACAAGTGAAAAGAAATAAGGAAAAATGGTTTTAACCAGGAGACCAAAATATGGGAAGCAGAATAAGAGAAGAAAACTTGGGAGAGGCAGGCAAGGTAAAGATTACCAAGGAAGTAAGTATGAGGAACTATTGAATCTAAACTGAGCCAAAAGATAGCAAGGCTCTGATATATTAATGATTATCAGAGATCATTTAAATCTATTATTTGAACATAGCAAGATCAGATTGTGAATATTTCACACTGAGATTTCTGAGTTAATAAATTTGTTGTAAGATGAGTGAAGAATAAAAAATTACCACATCATAAACCCCTGACCTTCTCAGAGAATGCAGCTTATGATCTAGAGAAGAAATACAAAATCATCTCTTCAGTGTCATCACATATGTTTTAACCAAACATCTAAGGCTAAGGGTTTCCCTCATTTAGAGGATTTATCTTTGAATTTCTGGACTACTGAGATTATGTCTTCAACAAAATGTTGATATAATACAGTACATGCAAAGTGAATATACTCAGTGTCTGAAGAAAATTCCAAGTGAGACATCAAAATTAATTTTAACCTAAAACTTACTGAGATTAATGCAGACTAGAAAATCACAGAGTTATATGTTTTGGAACTGAAGATAACACTGTGTGTATGTGTGTGCATACGTGTGTGTGTGTGTGTGCATACTTTCTGCCCTTTCCTACCAAGTCTCCTTTTATAAATTACTAACTGCCTTTGAGTCTTGATCTGCATAATGGGGAACTAGGGATAACTGCACCTCTTAGCAGAACCTCTGTAAAGACTAAAGCAGTATCTCTAAAGTAATTTACCTAGTGCCAATGCTAGATCAGGCTTTAAGTGAATTGCAAGGATTACATTGAATGATACCATATTGTTATTTTATTCGATATTATCATATTTATATAGGTAATATATTTTTAATCTTGTGTTATAGTTATAATTTTTATTTTTTCACTTATGCTAAAATAGCAAAACAATGTTCAGTAGATATATTTATTTTATGTTTCACAAGGCAGCTCTGGCTATAATTTATTTTTAAAACCTACAGTTTATTTTAACTTTAATATTAATTTGTATATACTTTGAAGCTATCAGTCCAAACATCATAAGGTATATGCTAAACTTTCTAATATAAGAAACAATAATTTTTATAACGTGTTCAATATTGTACAGGGCAATTTGATTTTATGTAAGAAAAAGTTTTTTAAATATAATTTCTAAAATATTAATAGAATATGTATTGTAAGTTTCTACAAACTTCTTTCCAATTTTAGTTCTTGGCAGATCTCGGGTCCTCAATTGTTATTGGCTAATGATCTCTGTGTATTGGTGACCTTTCTGTTGCTGGGACGAAATATCTGATGTACACAATTTAAAGAGGAGACATTTGCTTTGGCTCATGGTTTCAGTACCATTCGCAGCTGGATCCAAGAAAGAAATATCATGATGAATATGAGTTGAGAAGGAAAGTTACACAACTCTTGGAAGCCAGCAAACAGAATGAAAAGCAAAACCACAGAGAGAAAAAGGCTTGGAACAAAATATTCCTTTCAAAGTCACATCCATAGCGACCTGCTTCCTC